>OY740770.1:100999116-101098380 GCA_963513935.1 Aphrophora alni | reverse complement strand
TGCGGATCATAAGGTTTACATACAAAGGCACTTAAATTATTGAATTGTAAAAAAAATTATTCGACATTGTGGATTCCCGCTACAGGAATTCAAGTATGCATCAAAGCATTGTCGATATCTAGTTCCGGCTTAAAGTTAATAATCTGTGTTATGAAAATCTTTGATTATTAGCTGTGTTTACTGTATATCAAGTCAGTAAACATCCACCCACCAGGAAATATCATTGAATAACATCATTGATTGTTTCCTTCTTAGTTTTAGATCCAAAGAATACAACATTCATAAACAATAAATTATTTAGTATTACACTTTATACAAATCTCTATGTATAGTAACCTATTATATTTCTGTTTTTACTTTACCTATAAGTTATGGAAAAGTAAATGTGGGTAGTCTTTATGTTTTTAAAAGGCTGATTATTGTCAGTTAAAAACTCTACACCAAAACTTTGTGTAGATTAGACAGACGTCAGACATCATTCTAACTACTATTTTCAACTGGGGGAGGGAGGGGGGTTGAATACGAGGTAAGTGAAAACTCACTTAATTTTATTTTATACAACAAACTTGTTCAAGTTCAATTTAATTTTTCCACCGTATTATTAGCACAAGGTTCAGTATCTTTAGTAAGTATTAACCTAGATGCATTAGTTGTTCTAAGCTTTCTATTTTTCTAAAGTCTCTGTCAGTCACACAAACAAATACCAATTTTGTGCTTCTTTGAAACATCTCTCTTATTAAATTATGTAATTGATGCAATATTAAAATAGGAAATATAATTGGTTTTATTCTTAAAATCCATGTTTTGTCTATGTGATAACGAGACGATAGACACTTTTACACCACAAAACCACGCCGTTCACATTTATTTGTGTCTACAACACAGTATGTTCAGGATGGTTTAGTTCATTATGTAAATTCAATATCATTCGTATCCTTTCGTTTCACATCCTAAATCAATTATGATGGTTTTTTTTTCATTTATTCAGTTCAAGTTACATAGAGTTTTTTAGTGGCAGTAAATTATAACATCAGTTTTTCACCTTTTTACCTATTATAACACATTTTTCAAAAACAGATTCAGGCTCGTAAAACCAAAACCTGCTCTGAATATTGTAAAATGCCGTATGCCTCCTCTGAATGCTGAATGCATAAAATTGAGCCAGGTTGGTAAAATCATAACAAGCTCAGAAAATCAGTCCAGTGTAGAAAAATTTCAGGTCGTTATCCAAAACTGAAGTTCAACATCCCTACCTTATTTGCTAGTATTAGAAATAATTTTATTTAAAACTTTTAAATTTTGAGTTGTACTAACTAATGTTATGAAATAGGCCGATCTATGTTCATTAAATAACAATTCTATAGAACACTATAGTATGCTATAATCCTTTAACTATTGTATGCTATAGTATGTAGTTAACTATATCCTTTTAATATAATCCTTTCTTCACTGTATTAATACAATTTATTATGTTCCTAATGCAATTGATGATTTAATCACTTAAAATTGTTTTCCTTCTTATCTTTATTCACCCTGCTAAATCTGACCTCTCTGCAAATCAGGCCGCTGACAACTAACCATTGATAACTTTCTGCTTAGTCTGACCTCGATCTTCTCCTAACCTTCACTTATATATCATCAATAATGTGTTAAGCATTTGGATGTTGCAAGCTCAACGGTTTCCTAAGTTTTTACATCTTAATCACAACTATTGTTTAGACTCTAGTAGTTGTCTGGGACTCGGAATAAAACTTAACTATCTAACCTAATCCTAATATTTAATTCCTAACAGTACCTATATCAGATTTAAAAAAAATAAACCTTCATTTCTTTTTATTATGTAAAATAAAAATAAATGAAACAACTATTGCATCGAATGATAAGAGAGGTCAGTATATAGAGTTCTCACCTTTCTTAGTAGATTTGCTACCACTAATAGATTACTTTCACCTTGCTGGGTCAAAACTTTTTTTTAGCTTCAATGGGAATAGAACATGAGACATCTCACATACAAAAGATAATTTAAAATAAAATTAGCTTAATTAGTTTCTTGGTTGAATTATGTTTAAATAATACAAAACTGTAATTATAATCACTTATGTTTTATCATTAGAATTGAGGATTATTAGTCATAAATTGTGTGATTATGCCCCATTCTTGGTTGTAAATTCTATTAGAAATGGATACCATTAAATTTATGGTTCTGATTTTCTAGATCCTGGCGTTTCTTTATGCCTTACATGTGTATTTCTTTGAATATTGATAGTTTTATCAAACTATAGGATTTACAATAGGTTTATTTCATAACACTTATTTGTGAGTACATTTTTCTATTAATAATATTCTTCATCATGTTTCAGAGATACATTACCAGAGATCCGAGCTATTTGCATGGCTGAAATTGGAATTTGGATGAAAAAGTTTCATCAGAATTTTTTGGACGATTCGTATCTGAAATATATCGGTTGGACTCTTCATGACAAAGTTGGTGAAGTCAGATTAAAATGTTTGCAGGTAATTTTATGGAACCTTTCTTAACTTAATAGATTTCTATTTCAAATATTATTTAACATAACATTTTTTCATAGATGAAAATATTTCAACTATGTACACAATTTTGGTTATATAAAAGGAATATGTATTTTGTTGATGAAGACAAGTAATTTTTGCATTAATTTTCTGATGTCATTAACTTATAAATGTCTTGTATTTGGTTTTTAATTTACAAAAAACCAAATTATTTTTATTTTCCTAGTTTACAAAATAAAGGGTAAACTAAAGGGTAAATAAAGGGTAAAGGGTATATAGTAGCCTAAAACAAATTCTTCCTCTGTTTCGTGATATAACATATTCATAAAAATAAATTTCTACTTGCTGCTTATGTGATTTTGAACGATAGACTTCCACAGTCACAAACATCATTATGATCTTGTTCTTCGGGGTTCGATCTCGTCAATATTGTCTGCACGTTGAGTACAGCTGACTTTTTAGGCACTTTACAGATGTCCATTCTCAAGGCTTAACAAATGTCAAGGCACATAACATTTGTTAAGCCTTGAGATTGGACATCTGTAAAGTGCCCGAAATGTCGGCTGTACTCAACGTGCAGACAATATTGACGCGGTTGAACCCCGAAGAACAAGATCATAATGTTGCTGCTTATCTGTTCATTTCATTTTTATCATCTTCATTTTTATCATCATAAGCTTGATAGTTCCGGGAAAAGATTAATGTGTAGACTTAAAATATGATATGGGTGATTATTATCTGCTATATGTGACATTATTTTTTTTGTTTACTATTTGCACAAAAAGAATAAATAAATAAAAATAAGATAATACTATGTTATGACAGAAGCTTTATTGAAGTGAAGAAAATTAATTTGAAAATTACAAAACAGTATACATTTTAACTCTCAAAACACTTTTCGATTCAGGGGTGTCTTAACCCTAGAAGTGGCATTGCAAATTTTCATCGTTTTGAAAAAATCATAAAAAATAGTAATTTTACGCAAAACTACATCATTTTTCTCAGAAATATGCATAGAATTTATCTGTGTCATTAAAAAAATTTTATCTGTTACGGCTTTGGAGTAAATAACCCCCAATTTTACTTTAACGATTTTTTTTTATGAATCAAAAAATGAAGTTAACATTTTACAGAAAAATCTTTATAAACAAAAAATATATATACTTTTTCAAGATATACAAAAGTTTTGGAATGTAATTATGAATAAAAAAAATAATAAAAAATTATAAAATGTTCATATGTCAAAATTTGGTAAAAAGTTAGCCTTAATTTGAAAAAAAAAATCACCAAAAATAGTAATGTTATTGAAAATACAACTTCATTACATCATTTTTTTTTTCGGAAGGGTGCATAAAATTTACCTGTGTTATTAAAAAAAATTATATGTAAAAAATTTGGAGTCATGTGAGGAATCAAAAATTCTTATAATAGAGATTTGTATATTGTGGATAAAAGTTGGTAAAAACAAAAATCAATTTATAAAAAGGTCATTAGTCAAAATTAATTTGTACGTAAAAAGTGAAAATATGCTAAAAATGTATGCCTAATTTGAAAAAATCACAAAAAATAGTAATATTATGCAAAACACAACTTGTAATATATCATTTTTTCTGAGAAAGGTGCATAGAATATAATTATTATCTGTGTAATGAGAAATATTTTATATGTAAAAAGTTGGAGTTAGTATGTCAGAAATCAGAAATTCTTATAAAAACCTAAGGCAAAATGCTAAATGAAAGCCTATATTTACATATATCAACTTAAAAAAAATATTTTTATTTGTACATACATGTAGTTAAAAATATAATCAATTTATAAAAATTTTCATTAGAGAAAATTACGTTTTATGTAAACAAATGAAAATTTGCTAAAAAGTTAGGCCAAATGACATAACCTTTTTACCTACCTTTGTACTAGATAAGCCTGACAATAACATTCACTCAAAACAATAAAGTCTACAAACAATAATATACTTACTTGTATAAACAAATTATAATAAATATATCACTGTATGTAACAAAATAAGTTCACAATAACAGAAATAAATCGAGCCACATACGGAACACTATTGATTAGGCATATATTTAGGACACAAACAAGCCAATACAACAGCAATTTCAAGTTCAGAAAGCATCATCTAAAATTAGGCCTATGACGTGAGTGGTAAATTTCATCTTCCTAATAGTGTAAAGAACGGATACAAATATCAATGTAAGTAATCGATATTTCATATTTAGTAACCGCACCGAAAATAAAATGAGTCTGGTATGGTTTGGTTACTACTTCGTAGAATATAATAAATCTCAAAAACTATTACAGATAGCTAATTTTGAATACAGTAGAACCCCTCTTAACCGGTCTAGTCGGGACTGACACCCGGGCCGGTTACCCGTTTGACCGGTTAATCCGAGGCTCCCGTGAAAAATCGGTTTTCGTCCAAAGAAAGCTTATTTAATTAGGTAACACTAAAAATTATGCAATAAAGATGTTATTGCAACTCATTTTATTGTACATAAATGTATCGTATATATTATGTTATGTATATTATACATCAAACATGAAAAAATTAAACACTACAAAGCTTTTTTACAGATTCCCCCCTGTCAAGTGTTTTGACACATTTAACAGCGTCTCAAACGAAACCAACACAAGCTTCCAAGAAAAAGAAATGTTATATTTTCCATAATGTAGGCTATACTAAATTGATTCGTGGAAAAAAAGCGGCCCATTAAACGTTTTTGTCTGTGTATGTCTGCAATACCGACGGGTGCCAATGCCGCGGTGTTTTTATGCCGCCGACAATGGGATACGCTATCGCCAAAGTCGTTTGACTCGCCGCTGCTTTGGTGCCGCCGACAATGCGATACCGATATCGACAAAGTCGTTTGACTCGCCGCTGCTTTTGTGCCGCGGTGTTTTTGCGTCGCCGACAATGGGATACCGCTATCGACAAAGTCGTTTGATATCGCCGCCACTTTGGTACCTCGGTGTTTTTACGCTGCCAACATTGGGATACCGCTACCGACAAAGTCGTTTGATATCGCCGCCGCTTTGGTGTTTCAATTACAATTTATTTTCGGAAACTCTCATCCAACCAGTACACTACGATATAGGCCGGTTAATCCGAGGACCGGTTAATCCGAGGCTGGTTAACAGAGGTTCTACTGTACGTAGTTCGAAAGAGAAATATCATATAATATTGTCAACTTGTGGTATGTGGACAAGAATTACCATTTTGAAAAATTATTTGATCCTGAGTACACATTTTTCTATATAACGCCATTGCGTCAGATGCATCGATTTCGTGGAAAATTAGTAAACTTTTTTGAATTCTTGATTTTTTATCTTTCGTGAGTAGGATTTTGGTATACATGATTATGAAAGATTGAAACATCACCTTATACATTTCGATAAAATAATATTTACTGTGATAAAAGTTGAATTGAAAAAAATGTGACTTTTAGCGTGTAAAAAGTGTTAAAATTCTTGATTTTGTTTAATTTTTATGTATTAAAAACTTAACAGATAGAAAGATTTGGAAAGCACTGATCGAAAGAGGAAGATGTGATCTATAGAACAGTGTTATGGTAGATTTGTTGGACAGAAATATATGGATTTGTGAAAATTAGAGAAAGAAAGGCGCAATTTATGATTTACAACTGTGTAGTTATTTCTTTGCTCTTATGCATCAAAATATGCAAACTTTACCAATTTATTAAATATTATTTATAACTTTTGTGGCATTTTTTGTGTGGATGATTATACATCTCTAGAACATTAGCTTTTCAACGGTATTTTATTTATTACGATAGGACAATTTTAAGTGGGCAAAATATTGATTTGAAAAAGTGTCGATTTATAGAACTGATTCGTCTGTTTTGAACACTAGTACTCACGAGACGCTTTTTGGGTTAAAATGCTCTTTAACTCACCTGAGTTGTAAACTTCACTTTTTTTCAATCCAACATTTCACCCATTAAAAATCATACTATCACAATTATTTAAGAACTTTGTTCGAACCTTCATATTTATACAACCATAAGTCCATAAAACGTTATAAATAATATATACAGTAGAACCCCTCTTAACCGGTCTAGTCGGGACTGACACCGGGGCCGGTTGCCCGTTTGACCGGTTAATCCGAGGTTCCCGTGAAAAATCGATTTTCGTTCAAAGAAAGTTTATTTAATTAGGTAGCACTAAAAATTATGCAATAAAGATGTTATTGCAACTCATTTTATTGTACATATATATTATATATATTATTGTATCGTATATATTATGTTATGTATATTATACATCAAACATGAAAAATTAAACACTACAAAGCTTTTTTACAGATTCCCCTCTGTCTAGTCTTTTGACACATTTAACCGCGTCTCAAACGAAACCAACACACGCTTCCAAGAAAACTGAAAAGAAATGTTATATTTTCCATAATGTAGGCTATACTAAATTGATTCGTGGAAAAAAAGCGGCCCATCAAACGTTTTTGTCTGTGTATGTCTGCTATACCGACGGGTGCCAATGTCGCGGTGTTTTTATGCCGCCGTCAATGGGATACCGCTATCGACAAAGTCGTTTGACTCGCCGCTGCTTTGGTGCCGCCGACAATGCGATACCAATATCGACAAAGTCGTTTGACTCGCCGCTGCTTTGGTGCCGCGGTGTTTTTACGTCGCCGACAATGGGATACCATTATCGACAAAGTCGTTTGACTCGCCGCCGCTTTGGTGTTTCAATTACAACTTATTTTCGGAAACTCTCATCCAACCATTACACTACGATATAGGCCGGTTAATCCGAGGACCGGTTAATCCGAGGCTGGTTAACAGAGGTTCTACTGTAATAAATTGGTAAAGTTAGTGTATTTCGTTCCCGCTAGCCAATAGTAACAAGGCAAATTCGTTGTTGCAAGAGATCAAATTTCGTCTATTTTTAACTTGTCTACATTTCTGTCTAACTACTCTACAAAGACAATATTTTATAGTATTTTTCTTCCTCTTTTAATCTGTGTTTTTTAAAATTAGCATAGCTTTTAACCCTCCAACTGGCGTAAGTTAATTTGTCTTGAACGGTTTTGGAGTAACGTATGTTACATGTCAAAAACAAAGTTATCATTTTTCAGGAAAAACCTGTATCATCCAAAATCAAAAGCTTACCACCTTTTTCTAAGATATACAAAAGTTTTATGTAATATTTATCAATATGTTTAGGGGAAAAAAAAATTGTTACATTTTCAAAAAAACAAAAAATGGTTTACGAAAAAAGGGAGTTTGGTCTTTTTATTTTCAACAATTTACCAAAAATAGTAATATATATTTTATACAAGAGTACTATATATCATTATGTTCAGAAAGGTGCATAGAATGTAGGTGTGTAGTGAAAACAAATGTTAGATGTATCACATTTGGAGTTTTTTGGTCAAATACCAAAAAATCGAAGAGTAACGGAGCAGAAATTTCACAGAAATGGTAATCAATAATATACTAATAGATTTTTCGGAATTTTTTCAACGATTACTAAAGATTTGTAATATATTTGTGAATATATTTAGGGGGAAAAAATAATAATTTGTTACATTTTCAAAATAAAAATAAAGATTTTCCTAAAAAGTGATACTCTGACGGTTGAGGTTAGGTTGATACCTCGACAATTTAGGCGTAATTAGTAATTTTCTAAAGCTAGGCCTAAGACAAAATCATTAGATAAGACAATATACTTTACAAAGAATAACACACATATTCACTTGTATAATCATATAAAACACTCAATATAAGAAAATTTGGTTATAGCCTAAATTTACAACATACAGTGTTTTGGTCAACCCGTTTGACAGAAATATAGATTTGTAATCATATCGGGGAAAATGGCGTTGACTTTTATCAAATGCATGCAACTAGCGCCCGCATGAAATAAATCAGTGCCCAGTCTTTTTTATGGCAAGAAAAAAAAGACTACTTCCAAGGTAAGCCTGTGTCTCCTGTCCGTACAAAATCTAATCTAATAGGTCATGTGCCCTATTATACTCTATTTTAAAAATAAATAAATTTATAATTCTAAATAAAAGCATAAATAAATATATTTATGGATGTAATACAAACTATTGTTTAAGAGCAATAAATAATTGAATGAAATTTGGAAAACCAGTATTGAGTAATTAATTTCTTGTTTTAGATTTATTCTTTTACAAAAGAGCATTTTTAATTTTAAATATATTGCAAATATGTCTCAATGGGCTACTAGTATTATAAATTGGCAGTTGAGCTCCTTTGAAAAAATGGATTTTTATTAAAAAAAAGTATTAACACTTACTAACCTAGTTATTTATAGACCAATTATTACTTACTTACAACTTCATCTGTATTATTTGACAGGCTTTACAACCTTTGTATGCTTCCGAAGAACTTAAAGGGAAATTAGAACTGTTTACTAGCAAGTTCAAGGACAGAATAGTAGCTATGACATTGGACAAGGAATATGATGTGTCAGTACAAGCGGTTAGGCTTGTTATTAGTATACTCAAGTAAGTTTGAAACATTCATATCTTGTTTTTTTGACGATTTTGTTGTTAGAAATAAGTTATTATCATTTCCCTCACGGTTCACAATATCCAAACAATAGTTGGGTAAAACCCCTTTGTTAACCTAAATAAAGGAGGGGGCGAAATGGGGCGGGCTATGACCAAGTTAATGGTTTGAGGAGTGGGGAGTTGTTAAATTTTAGTTGTTCATTTAAAACTAACATATTTTTATTCTTAACTATTCTATTAATTTCTAGATTTACTAAATGATTTATTTTTTTAGATTTATTAGATACATGTAAGATTTTAAAAATCATGTTGGAATGAAAATTCGAAACACTGCATTTTTAACCCTCCAACTGTCAATGTTAATTTTCTTCGTTTGTTTAAAAATTAATAAAAAATATAATTTTTATACAAAACCTAACTTATAAGACATCAGATTTCTCAGAAAGATGCATAGAGTTCATCTATGTAATATTTTTTTAATTTTTAAACGGTTTTGGAGTAAGTATTTTAGATGTCAAAAAATGAAGTTAACATTTTTCAGAAAAACCTGTATCATCCAAAATCAATAGCTTACCACCTTTTTCCAAGATATACAAAAGTTTAGTGTAATATTTGTGAATATATTTAGGGGGGAAAAAATTAATTTGTTACATTTACAAAATTTTTAAAAAAATGTAACGAAAAAAGGGAATTTGTTACGCTTTATTTTCAAATATTTACCAAAAATAGTTACATTTATGGAAAACACAACTTCTATATATATCATTATATTCAGAAAGGTGCATAGAATTTAGCTGAGTAGTGAAAAAATATCTTAGATGTAAAAAATTTGGAGTTATTAATCAAATAGCCAAAAATCGGAAAGTAATGGAGGGAAGAATTTCACAGAAATGGTAATAATGTACACCATACAAAAATTTTGTTTTGAATTTTTTCAAGTATTACTAGAGATATGTAATATATTTGTGAATATATTTAGGGGGGGGGGTAATTGTTACATTTTCAAAAATACAGAAATTGTTTTACGAAAAAAGTGAATTTGTTGAATTTATTTTCAAAAATTCACAAGAAATTGTAAGATTTATGGAAAACCAACATCTATATATCATTATATACAGAAAGGTTCATAGAATTTAGTAGTGTAATGGAAAAATAATTTTGGAGTCAGTATGGCAAAGAACAAAAAAACACACAAATCGAAGGCTAAATTTCATTTCAAAGTCCAATTGAGCATAGAAAATTTTGTTTTACATTTTTTCAAGTATTACAAACGTTTTCTAGTATAAATGTGAATAACTATTGGTAAAAAAAAAAATCAAATTCTAAAATTTTCAAAATAAAAATAACGTTTTCCCGTAAAAAGTGTAATCGACAAAGTGAGGTTAGGTTTGAAACCTCGACAATTTAGGCCTAACTAGTAACAATCTAAAGCTAGGCCTAAGACAAAAGCACTAGTTTTCACTAAAACAATAAACTTTACAAAGAATAACACACATATACTTGTATAATCAAATAAAACATTCCATATAAGAAAATTTGCTTTTAGGCCTAGGTTACAACTTACCTCTAGGTTATCCCAAATATAAACCATTCAAAAACTAGAACTTCACTCAAAAAAATAAACTTTAGAATTAAAAAAAAACATATTGTAACTTGTATACACAATTTATATAAAATTTGTATTCACAAACAGAAATATATAATCCCAAAACAAAAGCGCCATGCCTTTGCCCCGCCTTTCCGTGTCAATTTATGTCACAAACTTTAGCTACATTCCGAGTTCAAAACAAAAACCTCAAAGTAACTCTACGATATATCAAGTAATACCAACTTGTAGAATGAAATCACCTCTACAAGATTCTGTAAAGATCGGTTACAAAATATCAATTATCTTATTTAGTAAAATGCACCGAATGCTAAGTGAAATTCCTTCCGTTTGGTACTTCTTTGGTTACACACAAATATCTCGCGATCTATGACACACAGAACAATTTGTAAACCACGGATAGAAAGAGGAAGATGTGATCTATAGAACAGAGTTATGGTAGATGTGTTAGACAGAAATATAGATTTGGGAAAATTGGGTAAAAAAAATGCGGTTGTTTTTACTTACAACGGCACAGTTGTAATGTTTGACGTTAAGTATCAAAAATATGTGAACTTCACCAATTTTTGGAATATTATTTATAATGTTTTGTAGTATTTTTTTTTTTATATTTTTTATTATTATTTTTTTTTTTTGCATGATTATGCATCTACGGAACATTAGCTTTCCACCAGTATTTTATTTATTGCGATAGGACGATTCTAAGTGGGCGAAATGTTGAATTGCAACGATGGATGGGTCTTATCGGGTCAGTTGACGCGTGGAGGGTTGTGGTTGGCAAAACTAGAGTCATCATAGCTTAACCTCCAACTTCTCTCATTTTCATCTAATCTAATTTTAAAACTTCGATCAGTTTGACCTATATATATATATATATATATATATATATATATATATATATATATATTGATAGACTCCACTTTTACTCATTTTTGGTACTTTATACTTATTATTAATTAACAATCTATATAAATTATTGTCCACATAAAAAGCTAGTTTTACACAATTACTCTTTAATAATATTTTTCCTAATTTGTAACTAGTTTTAATTACAATATTTAAAATAGTTTAAAAATCATCTCCAAAATTTTAAGGAATGGTCATCTTGTTGAAAGAGTTACCGGTTGATCTAGTGGCTAGCATTCTCCTTTATTGTGTGAAGTCTAAGGTTGAATACCCAAGCTTAAAAGTTATGGTGTTAACGTAGCTTTTAGCTAAAGTGGGCAACTATATTCAGTAGTAAATCCACACTCCGAAAGCTTGAATTACAGCAATGGGAAAATGATGTTCTGACCATACTTTGTCCAAAAAAGCAGTATTATTTTGTATTGTTATTACTGATTTGTTGTGTGGTCAATATCTCATCGTTAGGTTTATTGACCTATTTTAAATAATTGTTTTTTTAAAGACTTCAAAATGGCATCTGTTCGGAAAATGATAAAAAGATAATTTTTCTCTGAAAATTTACACTGTTAAGATGATTGAAAATTTGCTTTCTGTAGCGAGTATGATGGCTGTTCATCGACGATAAAAATGCGAAACTGTATTTTTTCAAAATTTGATGTATAACAATATTTACTTTTAATAACCAAATGAATGAAAACAATTTTCTACAAAAATCACTGTATTTGTGCAACACAAATATAAAACTATGTTTCAATATCTAAGTTATCATCCTCAGCTGCTACATGCACACAAACCCTTCTGACAGTGGACCATGACTGGCAAAGCCAAAGCTTCAAAACAAAAATATTTACTTTTCATGATCATACAAAACTCATCTAATACAAATTTGTTCTGGGTGCATTTAAAAAATAAAATATTGTTCTTTCTGTTTTAACACGGTTTTTAATACTGTGTATATTATATAGATTAGTTTTAACTTTCGTATGTTTTTTTTTTGTTACAGACATCATAGAGATATACTAACAGACAAAGATTGTGAACATGTTTACGAGTTGGTATACTCTTCTCATCGTGCTGTTGCTCAAGCTGCAGGTGAATTTTTAAATGAGCGTCTTTTTGTGCCAGAGGATGTTTCTACGTGCATAAGGACAAAACGAGGCAAGAAGAGGCTTCCAAATACTCCTCTCATAAGAGATTTGGTCCAGTTCTTTATAGAGTCTGAGGTAAATTTTAAGTTAAACTAAATATAATAGTGGTTTTTTTTTATTATGAAATAATTCATGGCATAAAATTAAACTCAGGGTTCATACGGTCCTTGAATGTTCTTGAATTTTATCATGCGGTCTTGAAGGCCTGGA
Source organism: Aphrophora alni (assembly GCA_963513935.1). Lineage (NCBI taxonomy): Eukaryota > Metazoa > Arthropoda > Insecta > Hemiptera > Aphrophoridae > Aphrophora > Aphrophora alni. The sequence goes on along the minus strand of OY740770.1, from coordinate 101,085,449 downwards.
AAAGTGTTTAAATTTGATAATTTGAGAATAGATCCTTGAAAAGTCATTGAATTTTAGGAATTAAATTTTTCTTCATATCAGGTGATGTTATCGCAACTGATTATTTTTGCATGCAGCCATTATTGTTTGACTACCACTGCCGTAGAGCAGTTGTGTTACATTATCCCCTCCATAACATTCCTATTCCTATATTTCTATTCTAGTAATGCGCTAAATGATTCTTTTTTTGATTCAATTAGTTTATTTCAAACGATTCATTTACGTCATAACACAATATTCCGATTGGTCAACAATTCATCCAACTCAACTGATGTAATGATTTAAATGGCTCGAGAGAGCCCTGTGTGCGGCATCATGATACAGCATTTTGATTCTCAATACGAATCGATTTATTCTAGCCATGAGTCATGATTCATCAGATGACTTCTTCAATTGAAACGATTCATTCGTGAATCGCCAATCACTGGTACATTCTACTCTCGCAGCCATTTTACTTTACTGTGTAATTATTTCATTGATTCGGTAAGGTTATCGGTTGTCTACAGTGTTATGTGAGGTTGGGATAGTGAAGTGAAATGTGAGTGTTCCATCCCAGGAAATTGTTGTTTTAAAAGTCAAGCTTTCCGTGATTGATTGGCAAAAGTTGAAAATGACAAAACAGAAGCGAAATGCAGAGTTTGTGGTACAGTATTTGATATAACGAATATGGGTGTATCGACCATAAACAGTCACATAAAGGGGAAAAAACACAAGTTTAGTAGATTTAAAAAAATAAATCTTTGGGTAGTAAGGTATTTGTTTGTAGGCCTAATGTTGTACATTTTAACCCAGTAGTAAGCCTACCATAGATCTAGATGATATTAATATACCTAGTACTTCCTCATCGCTAGTCTCGAGGCCTAAGTGTAGTAGTTGTACAAGTTCCACAGTAGTTGATATAAGCCAGGCCCAAAAGAGGCCTACCCCCTGATATGTGTACTTCTGTATGATTTTTTTTTTTATTAAACATGAAACCTTAAAGGCCGAAATTTTTATGTGCACTCAAAATATGTACAAGTCATTATTCTTACAACTCGTGTTCTAATGCAAGTGCTATTTTTAGACAGATGTTTCCTGACAGTAGTATAGCCCAAAATTTCGCTATTAATGTATACTCAATTACTCAATACATTAAATGAATGTGAGAAGATTTTTGAAAAAGAGTGTGATGGTTTAATCACAGTGTACAAGGAGTTCATAATAGAATTTGGATTTACAGCAAAGTTTAAGAACTTTAAACCAGGGAGAGATCGCCTCGACGAAATTTTGTTTGAGTGCTCATTATCATCATCAAAGTATGATAAATTGTGGGAAGTGATGAAAATAGTTTTAATTTTGTTTCATGGTCAGGCTTCTGTAGATAGAGGATTTTCGGTAAACAAACAGATTGAAACGAAAATATGAAAGGAAGAACTGTAATTGTTCGAAGAGTAATATGTGAAGAGATGTCTACATTACTTAACCCTTATAACAATTCAAAATGATGTTGAGAAATAAATCTGTACAAAATAAAATAAATTTAAGAATTCCTTAAATCAAAACAAACACTGGCGCGATATCTAGCGGTAAATTTCTACAACGTACATTAATCTATGAAATGGCCAAGATTTCATCATTTCCAGTCATACAAAAAAAGTAAATCCAACAATTCACCAATTATAAGTCACTATATCATCCATATAAACAAAAATAACCGAAAAAACCTGAGTTATCCATAAAAATAAATATGTCTGAAGCAAAGACAAGAGATAAATAGAATTCCATCGAAGTAAGACGAGGTTGTTACAATACATTTTATAGGCCGTGAACAGAAACAGCGATAGAATTTTATTAACTACGAAAGTACTAGACAATTACGAATGAAATAAATATGGCCTATTGATAGATCACATATGTATACATATTTTATCTCATCTAAAATATGTCCGAGGATATTAAAATATTACAGAAATAGTCTAAAAGAAATGAAAAGTCTGAAGAAAAGATGGCCGCTGGATCTGATATGCAAAACGTTTTAGTATAGAAAAAGGGAACACGATTCTGATTGGCTTAGGTTAACATATGATTGTATCTGCGGGAATTTTAAATAATATTAGGAATAATGTTATGTCTGTTAGTTTGTAAGAATTAAATAATGCAAGAGAAGTTATTTAAATCCCATAATATGTCTTAAACAATAATTTTAATAATAGTAAACTCAGTAAATGTAAATGTAACTATTAAAAGTTTAGTTTTGTGTAATAGGGTCATAATATACCATTTTATCTTCCCATATAAGAAGAACAAAAAGCAATGGATTAAAATAAAAATAAGATATCTCTTTGCAAAGCTTGAATTCTACAAGAATAAAAGAAAAAAAAGGATGGTTGAATGAGAGCCCAGACTGGACAGATGGACCTCTGAATCTAATAAATTTTAAAGAAGATTTTCAAGAAAATATTATTAATGTTTGTCTAAAATATATATCAGAGAGTTTCAGCAACCAAGTGAAAATAATTCTATATAAAGTGTCTAATAATATCTTAGTCAAACCTAAGATAAAAAAAAAAAAGTGTGACTTCAGAGCCAATTGGGTGAGACCTAATTTAATTGATTTGAAATACTTTGTTATAACTAATAGCCTAGTAGGCAGATCTTATATTCAAAATATAATAAACATTATTGAATATCAATTTTATCTGTTTAAAGTAAACAGAATATCCTAATATAAACTTTTAAATGTGTACCCAAAGTGATTGATACTATGAAAACTTATTTCCACAATCATTCATCCATTAACCTAAAAATAACTATTATTTCATTGATTTATTGTATGTTAATTTTAGGCTTGAAATCCTTACTTCCTTGAGATAAGCCGCTCTTACCTTAACCCCGAGAAAGAAACTCATAATATATAGACAATTAATTTCATTTTATATCATGTTAATATGTATCAAAAAATAATTAATAATTATATCAGATAGTTCTGATAATAGAATAAATAGACACTCATTAATGAAAGACATTCTAAGGAGCCATAAATAGCCCTAATTATTAATTAGAATTATAATATGTTATATATACCGATTTAATCTCTTTACTGTGTTAATAATTTCATTGAACAATATCCATATAAAAAAAGAAAAAGATTTTTCTTTCAATAAAGTTTAATCATACAAAAATTTTGTATGAATATCAATAAATAATTTCATTATTGTAATCAATTGTTACTTTATTTCTTTGTATAATTTTTATTATTATTATTATTATCAAAACATTTTACTATTTTAACATGTAATTTATAAATTTAAATATTTTGAAGAAAATATTAATATCAAAGACATATGCATATTTCACTCTTTATCTGACGATCGACCCGGCTGGGTCGATCCATGGCGCTTGATTGACTCAAAAACATGTATTTTGTAATTCAACATTTCGCCCACATACAATTGTCCTATCACAATAAATAAAATACCGTTGGAAAGCTGATGTTCCGTAGATGCATAATCATGCAAAAAAAACACCACAAAACGTTATAAATAATATTTCAAGAATTGCTAAAGTTTGCATATTTTTATGCGCAATATCAAAGATTTGAACTGTGCGGTTGTAAACAGAAATGACACCATTCTTTCTCAGGTGTTCTCACAAATCTATTTTTCTGTCAAACAGGTCGACCATAACACGTTCTGTAGTTCACATCTTTCTCTTTCGATCTGTGTTTTCCAAATCTTTCTATCTGTTATAGTTCGCGAGAAATATCTATTCTACGAAGTAGTAACCAAACCGAACCAGACTCATTTTCTTTCGGTGCAGTTAACTAAATAGGATATATCGATTACTTACATCGATATTTTGTAACCGATCTTTACACTATTTGGAAGATGTGATTTAGATCTTTCTGTTGGTACCACTCATTATGTCTTAGAGTTATTTTAGGTTATTATTTCTGACTTGCAAGTTACCGTTTTACTCAGGCTTGTTTGTGTACTAAAATGACGTATTGTGGTAAGTGTGGTGCATGACTTGGGATTATTTCTGTTATTGTGAACTTGTTTTGTTAGGTTTGTTTATTTACTTATTATAATTTGTGTATACAAATTATAATATCTGTATTATTGTTTGTAGAATTTATTGTTTTGAGTGAATGTTATTGTCAGACATATCTAATATTGAGGCTGTCAAGATATAGGTTATGTTATATCTGGTCTAACCTTTTTAGCAAATTTCTATTTGTTTACATATAAAAATAATTTTGTCTAATGAAAATTTTATAAATTGATTATGTTTTTACCAAAATGTATATAAATTTATATAGGCCTATCTATAAATTCTTTGAAAAAATGTTGATATAGTAAATATAGGCATTCATTTGGCATTTTGCCTTTGGTTTTTGTAAGAATTTTTTATTTCTGAGATACTAACTAATGAAAATTTTATAAATTGATTTTTCTTTTTAGCAACTTTTATCCACAAATATATTACAAATCTCTAGTAATACTTGAAAAAATTCAAAAATATTACCTTTTCTGTGCAATATTTGCCTCGGCCACCGGACAATTTTTTGATTCCTGACCTAATAACTCAAAATTTTTTAGATCTAATTTTTTTTTCACCACACAACTAATTTCTATGCACCTTTCTGAAGGAAATGATAATTTGTAGTTGTTTTGCATAATATTACTATTTTTGGTGATTTTTTTCAAATTAGGCAAAACATTTACCCTTTTTTCGTAAAACAATTTTTTTTTGAAAATGTAACAATTTAATATTTTTTTCCTAAATATATTCACAAATATTATACAAAACTTTGGTATATCTTGAAAAAAGGTGGTAAGCTATTGATTTTGGATGATACAGGGTTTTCAGAAAAATGTTAACTTCGTTTTTTGACACCTAACATACTTACTCCAAAACTGTTTCATATAATTTGGTTTTTTACATAATTAAATTCTAAGAAAAATGATATCCTATAAGTTGAGTTTTATATAAAAATAATATATTTTAATGATTTTTAAACAAACGAAGAGAATTAACATCTTCCAGATAGAGGGTTAAAAACAAAAAAAGAAAAGGCTGTTAGAGGATATAGAATTTCTTACAAAGTCAGCTGATAGATTTGCTGAAAAGCAGAAACATCAAGCAGCTTTACCTTAATATCAAAGTCATATTACTTGAGAACTGCCAGTGGCAAAAAAAAAAAAAAAAAAAAATCATCTCAAGGAAGTTGAAAATAAAATTAAGGAAAAGTTAATTGAACTAAAAAACCAAATATAAAATAGGCCAAGGTCTAAAGGCTCAACAAAACTTTTTAGACTCATTACTAGCCTAGTTTCTAATATATTTTGTAAAATATTTATCTTTTTTTGTTATAGGCTATTAGATTAGGATTTTTCATTCACAATGTTTTAATCATTTAATAGGAAGCCTTCAAGATTACAGTAGAACCCCTCTAATTGGCCCTCGGATGGTCCGTCACCTCGGTTAGTCCGACCGTGCTCGAGCTCTTGGCTATTGATATTATTCTGCCGACTTGCAGATTTGTAGAATGTCTCACGCCTGGCGGGCGCCAATCTTTCCGGTTTTTTATCGCTATCGGTTTGTTATCGCTATCGCTTTTCCGCTTCAGTGCTGTGTCATCTCTCGTGAAAAATTAAACACTACAAAGCTTTTTTACAGATTCCCCTCTGTCAAGTCTTTTGACACATTTAACCGCGTCTGAAACGAAACCAACACACGCTTCCGTATTCCCGTTTTCGTAACTCGCTCATTTTTATTTACTGTATATACTACTGTATAACTACTGTACGTAGATCATAACCAGTCAAAGACAAGAAGAAAACTGAAAAGAAATGTTATATTTTCCATAATGTATACTAAATTGATTCGTGGAAAAAAAGCGGCCCATCAAACGATGTTGCCTTTGTATGTCTGCTATACCGACGGGTGCCAATGCCGCAGTGTTTTTATGCCTCCGACAATGGGATACCGCTATCGACAAAGTCGTTTGACTCGCCGCTGCTTTGGTGCCGCGGAGTTTTTACGCCGCCGACAATGGGATACCGCTATCGACAAAGTCGTTTGACTCGCCGCCGCTTTGGTGTTTCCATTACAATTTATTTTCGGAAACTCTCATCCAACCAGTACACTACGATATAGGCCGGTTAACAGAAGTTCTACTGTAGTTACAAAGTTTATATATAGACTTTATTATATAGACTTTTAAAAGTTTATATATCACTTATTTCACTTTAAAAAAAAATCTGTTTATATAATATGTAATAAATATTGACTTTTTTCGGATAATCCGACCTTTTTGCGTTCCGACCATGCCCCCAGTCCCGAAGGTGACGGATTAGAGGGGTTCTACTGTACATCAATGTAATCAAGTAGAGTTTAAAATTTTAAAGATTGTCCTGTATTGTAAAATAATATATACTTATTGTGAATAGGACAATAACATATACCGGTACCATATACGCCTAGTATATGGTTTTAAAACTAAACTTCCTCCTAAGCCTACGTTTTTGAGAAATAAACGTTGAATGCCTAAAAATGTATGCAGTTGGTAAGTACAGATAACTCTAACTATAAATGCTGTTCAATCATATAATTAGCTGGTAAAGATTTGTTATTTTCCCGTTAATTCACTACATCTACTTATATACTAAGACTTACACACTGTATACATACATACATACATACATACATACATACATACATACATACATACACACATACACCCTACACACACATATTCATTCATTCATTCATACATATATACACACATACATATATACATACATACTACATACATACATGGATACGTAAATCCTAACATAGTAACCTAAAGTTTATATGTGTGAAATCTAACTTATCCTAATCTAACCTATGTAAAAATTAAGTAGATGTAGTGAATTAACAGAAAAGATCCAAAATTTGTATCTGGAAAAGTCCTGATTTTTTTTTTATAGTGCTATTGCTGTAAACTAAAAAAAACTTAGAAAAACGGGAATGCGAAAAACATAAGACCCAAATGCATAGTTAACAAATTATATTTTTCTTTGCAACAAGTTAAAATTGGCCTGTAAGAGTTATTATGAATAATACAGATTATATTTATTAATGAAATACTAAACAATTTTATTGCAGTTACACGAACATGGAGCTTACCTAGTAGATTCTTTAATAGAATCTAATGAAATGATGAAAGATTGGGAATGCATGACAGATTTATTGTTGGAAGAACCAGGCAATGCAGAAGAACCGCTCGATGATAGACAGGAAACTAGTTTAATAGAATTGATGGTTTGTTGTGTACGTCAGGCTGCGACAGGTGATGCTCCAGTAGGTCGTGGACCTAATAGAAAGGTATGTTAGAAGGTGCAATTAGTAAAAAACTTAATTTCTAAGTCCATTATACTGATAAAATGGTACTGATTTCACTCTTTTTAAGTAGATTTTCAAATATCAAACCATGATTCATTGTCTGCTCCTATTGTGTAACATCCCCCTTCATCCTGTTACTTGCATTTTCTATATCGTGTTTTAGTTCTATTTTACCTTTGACTTTTACATGACCTGTTAATCTCTCAATTGTTAAATTTTGATTATTTTTGTCATACATCCAAGATTATAATTAACTTTGAATAAATGAAAGCGAATAAAATTGTATAAAATCTTATATTAAACCAATTAAACATATATATATATTTTTTATTTATTATTATTTTTTTTTTGACATTTGAACTTTGCAACCTAATAGAAATTAATTTTAATAATCCAATTTGTAATATAGTTTAAGTATAGATTTAAGTGATTGCCTATTTAACAGCCAGGGATTCTTTAACCCGAGAGAAAGAGATTTGCTTGAAAAATTTAGATATCAGTATTAATTGTATATTAAATATATCCAGAGGAGATAATATATAATAATTGTAAAAATAATTCCATTTAAAGCTAATTCTCAAAAGAGAAATTTTGTACATAAATAGATAATTGAACAACAGTGATTAAACATTGAGTTTATAAAACAAAAAGCAATCGGTCATTTATAGGATTAACAATATTTTCACTATAATTTAACTCACAACGTGGGGCAACTTTTGTTTCTGAGAAGGAGATATAGACATCAATTAATTATTTTATTATAAATTTGGCAACCTCAGCTTGCTGGCTAAATTGAATATCAAATAAAAAAATATTATTCAACTTCTAGAGATGTGAGATTGACTCGAACTTTATTCAACTTCTACATTTGGAGAATTTGATTTTAGTACCCTTTCTAAAAAAATAAGACTCCTCCACATCTACATAGTTATTAGCAGAGATTTTTTGAATCACTTTTAAGATTCTTAAATGATCCATTTATGTTTGTGTAACCTTACTGATTGCTACTATAAAATTATATATCTTTTATTTGCCTGAACAATTTTATATAAATGATTAAGGTTTACAGGATTACCAACAGCCACCAAATCAACAATTTGATTGAACAGACATTCAGTCAAGACAATATGAAAGTCGACGGTCACTCACTGTGATATAAAATCAATATAGTCTTAAAAAATTATTTTTCATTACGTTTAAATGTGATTTCTAAATGTGTATGTTTTAAAATTATTTTAAAATATTGTAATGCGATTAGTGTTCTACATGTTCTGATGATGCCTGACAAATAGGGAAGTGGTTTTAGATAAATAAAATTCCAAACTAAGGTTGATGAACTCTATCATACAAAACATTCAAATATATCTAGTCTATGACAGAACATACTCGTATTCAGTATTTGTTTCATTTATAAACTAATTCCACCATGACAATTGGCTAATATTAATGTTACTACTATTACTTCGGCTAAAGATGGTTGTAGAAGCAATAATAAAGTAAAAATAATAAATGTTTTAATTTATTATTATGTGTCAAGTTAACTAAATAATTGTTAATGGAGATTTATTTCACAATTGGAAATAATTAAGTATTTTCAAACTGGAAACGTATCATCTTAACCATTGTTTTCAAGATTATATATGTTATATTTTTATTTGCCATATTTTATTTGTTTTCTTGGTTTGGCTTTTGATTAACTATATGGCATTGATTGACAGAAGAAAACAGATTTTCTTTTCCAATTTCGGTGTAATATTCTTTAAATTTATTTCACAATAAAAAATAATGAAGTACTGTATCGTCAAACTAGAAATATATTTTGCATATTTTATATCTTTTCAAAACATTTCTTCTAAATTTTATTAATAGGGCAATAAAAAATAAAACGGCCTATGTTAAAATCGATTTTGTCATTTTTTATTAAAGTTTTCTTGCTATTTCTGTAGGCTTTGGCAATCAATCCTTCGAAAGTTTCTGGAGGTATATAATCAGCAGGAAACTTGGACAGGAAATTACAGCCATTTTCAGATTCCATTCTGCAGGCCCAACAATTTGTCACCGATGAAGTTAAGCAAAACTAGAAGTTTGAAATCGTCGATAGTTAGTGTGTTGTAACCTCAGTCATTGTCAGCTATTAACCATTTGTTTATGTCATTGACATCAACATTGAAACCACCATCAATGTTTTCAAACATGTTCATTAGTTCTTGGGGCTGGTTTTTCAGATTCGTTTCCTGTGTCACTTGTTTTCCGATCCATTATTGTTACCAGAGAAACTTTCTCCAGTGATAGATAGTTGCTTCCACCATGACACCATGACATCTCCATGACGTTTCTTCCACCTATCCAACCAACCTTGACTGGCAGTGAAATTAGGATCTCCATCTGGCAACTGTTTACTTAAGCTGATGGCTTTTTATTGAATAATTGGGTTTGACACTGGTAAACCACATTCTTTTTTGCCACAAAACCAAATGAATAGCGGTTCATCTGTTGTTTCATGTCTAGCTTTTTTAGCTTTACCACGATTATCTAAACTGACTTTTGATATCATTTTGAAACAAAACTCCTCAATAGTTTTCCTGTTTTTCTTCCAGTCTGAAACAGTTGATGTTCCAACACAAAACTCTAAAGCAATACTTTTTAGGGATTTTTAAAAATCAATCCTACCCAATTAAATGCTTCCAGTCTTCTTTCCATTGAAAACAATCCAGTAAATGCACAACAACAATTTAAAAAAATAACAACTCTTACTAAAACAGATTAACAAATGGAACAAAATAGTCAACCACTCATAAACAAAATTGTAAATAAATTTTAAAAAATAACAACTCTTACTAAAACAGATTAACAAAATAGTCAACAACTCATAAACACAATTGTAAATAAATTTAAAAAAATAACAACTCTTACTAAAACATATTAACAAATGGAACAAAATAGTCAACAACTCATAAAAACAATTGTAAATAAATTTAAAAAAATAACAACTCTTACTAAAACATATTAACAAATGGAACAAAATAGTCAACAGCTCATAAACACAATTGTAAATAAATTTAAAACAATAACAACTCTTACTAAAACAGATTAACAAATGGAACAAAATAGTCAACAACTCATAAACAAAATTGTAAATAAATTTAAAAAAATAACAACTCTACTAAAACAGTTTAACAAATAGAACAAAATAGTCAACAACTCATAAACACAATTGTAAATAAATTTAAAAAATAACAACTCTTACTAAAACAGATTAACAAATGGAACAAAATAGTCAACAACTCATAAACACAATTGTAAATAAATTTAAAAAAATAACAACTCTTACTAAAACAGATTAACAAATGGAACAAAATAGTCAACCACTCATAAACAAAATTGTAAATAAATTTTAAAAATAACAACTCTTACTAAAACAGATTAACAAATGGAACAAAATAGTCAACAACTCATAAACACAATTGTAAATAAATTTAAAAAAATAACAACTCTTACTAAAACAGATTAACAAATGGAACAAAATAGTCAACAACTCATAAACACAATTGTAAATAAATTAAAAAAAACTCAACATCATGTGCACACTGATTCTCAGAATGTACTGTCCCAGCTAACATTTCAGCAAACATCTGCCCCTTGAGACACTTGTCAGTCATTAATATATTATAACAATCATTTTCACTTAAATTTTTTAATTTAATTTTTGTCTAAATGAGTCCGAGTAACCCAGAGACCCCTGTTTGCAGGGGCCGATTTAAAGAGATTGTACTTTACATCCATACATTATAATTTAGCAGTCTCTTAACCTCTTGAAACCTGACTTATGATAAGTATAATATAATCTTCAGCCCCGGTTTTTTTCTCAAATTTGCAGACATTATTATGAAAATTTATATAAAATCTAAACATGAAGCAAACGTATCAATATATATATATTTTTTTGTTCAGAAAAAACAGGGGAATATGAAAATTGTATAAAAAGTTACATTATCTAGGCCAAATAAATAAATATATATATATATATATATATATATATATATATATATATATATATATATATATATATATATATATAGTAGAACCCCTCTAATCCGTCACCTTTGGAACTGGGGGCATGGTCGGAACGCAAAAAAGGTCGGATTATCCGAAAAAAGTCAATATTTATTACATATTATATAAAACAGATTTTTTAAAGTGAAATAAGTGATATATAAACTTTTAAAAGTCTATATAATAAAGTCTATATATAAACTTTGCAAGTACAGTAGAACTTCTGTTAACCGGCCTATATCGTAGTGTACGGTTGGATGAGAGTTTCCGAAAATAAATTGTAATTGAAACACCAAAGCGGCGGCAAGTCAAACGACTTTGTCGATAGCGGTATCCCATTGTCGGCGGTGTAAAAACACCGCGGCACCAAAGCAGCGGCGAGTCAAATGACTTTGTCGATAGCGGTATCCCATTGTCGGCGGCATAAAAACACCGCGGCATTGGCACCCATCAGTATATCAGACATACAACGACAAAAACATTTGATGGGCCGCTTTTTTTCCACGAATCAATTTAGTATACATTATGGAAAATATAACATTTCTTTTTAGTTTTCTTCTTGTCTTTGACTGGTTATGATCTACGTACAGTATATACAGTAAATAAAAATGAGCGAGTTACGAAAACGGAAGCGTGTGTTGGTTTCGTTTGAGACACGGTTATGTCAAAAGACTTGACAGAGGGGAATCTGTAAAAAAGCTTTGTAGTGATTAATTTTTTCATGTTTGATGTATAATATACATAACATAAGGTAATTCTGCGCAATTACTTGGTCAACCCCAAACTTTTTCATATTTTACTACGGTCATAAGGATGTTCTCAGAAAGCAAGAAACATATAATTCAAGGCCCGCAAGGCCATCGTACAGGTTGCCGAGCGATAAGAAGGTTCAAAGTCCACGCGATAACAGTGGCTTGCGGGAGACGCAAGGAAGGCCTATAATGACAGGTTTGGCCAGGTAGCTATATATATAGGCCTATATATATAGCTACCTGGCCAAACCTGTCATTATATATAATTATATAACAGTACTGTCACAACTGGCCTTCCGCGCGTCTCCCGCAAGCCTCTGTTATCGCGTAGACTTTGAACCTTCTTATCGCTCTGTACGATGGGGAGACGCGCGGAAGGCCTATAATGACAGGTTTGGCCAGGTAGCTATATATATAGGCCTATATATATATAGCTACCTGGCCAAACCTGTCATTATATATAATTATATAACGGTACTGTCAGAACTGGCCTTCCGCGCGTCTCCCGCAAACCACTGTTATCGCGTGGACTTTGAACCTTCTTATCGCTCGGCAGATGGCCTTGCGGGCCTTAAATTATATGTTTCTTGCTTTCTGAGAACATCCTTATGACCGTAGTAAAATATGAAAAAATTTGCGGTTGACCAAGTAATTGCGCAGAATTACCTAACATAATATATACGATACATTTATATACAATAAAATGAGTTGCAATAACATCTTAATTGCATAATTCTTAGCGCTACCTGATTAAATAAGCTTTCTTTGAACGAAAACCGATTTTTCACGGGAGCCTCGGATTAACCCGCCAAACGGGCAACCAGCCCGGGTGTCAGTCCCGATTAGACCGGTTAAGAGGGGTTCTTCTGTATTATATATAAATAATTTGGTATCTGTAGATCTTACCGTGTGATAAAGCTCATTTTATTCCAATTGTCATTCTGCATTCAAATACCATTAGTTATCATCGACAACAATAAAATAAGTATCAGTACAAAATTAATTTAAAAAAATATAACATAGAAAGTAGACCTAAATAAGTTATATTTGTCCGATTTCATTCAAATTTAGTATGTAGGATATAAATATACATTATTATAAAACACATTATTTTTATAAGTTTATGTACTTTTTCAGATCCCATCAGTGAAAGAAATCAAACTAGTACAAGATGATAAACAACGATTAACAGAACATTTCATCAGCACACTGCCACCATTGATTGACAAGTACAGAGCTGATCCAGATAAATTGGCAAATTTGCTTTCAATTCCTCAATTTTTTGATTTAGATATCTATACAGCATCCAGACAAGAAACTGTAAGTAGTGTTATATTTTAATATATAGCTTCATTATTTGTTTTATTTTCGATTTGTTTTTATTTGATTTGCTTTGGTTTCAGAATTTGGATTTACTTTTGAAAAAACTACATCAGGTAGCTGAAAAGCATCATGATACAGATGTGTTAGAAACGTGTGCAAAGACTTTGGAAATTTTGTGTACAGAGGGCAGTGCTATATTTACAAGATGTGATGTACAACGGAGTACATTGATCGACACTATTGTAAATAAATACAAGGAATCAATGGATGAGTGGAACTGTCTTATTGAAGGGGTGAGTATTTCTTTTGTAGTCATAGACTGAATTTCTAATACTTCTATCTCATTATTAATTATTATTAATCTCTATTGGTCTCGATTATTCTACCTAATTGGGACCAATTAGTTAGTAAAAAGGTCGGATAACTAAAAAGTCGGGTAATAGGCACAAGTTGGTGTGATTAAAAGGAAAATGGAAAAAACACATAAAATACAAGTATTTTAAAAATTTGTTTTTATTATTAAAATCTTAAATTGTATCATGAAATTGTTACTAATGTAAATACTGTACTGCACATAGTATAGTAGTATAAAAAAATAAAATAAAATAAAGTATAACCTTGGATACATACCCATTTTCTTGCAGAAAGGTCACGCCAAAGCTTAATTTCCGGTCCGGTTTCCGTTCAACATAAGTTAAGACTGATTGAAACATTTTCACTGCTTCTGAATGGATTAACACCATCACTTAATTCATATTGTTCATCCATTCGTTAATGTTGTTTTCATCACCTTCTTCACAACCTGAAATCTTTTGTAGCAACTGGATCAGATTATATGTATCGCCATTTGTTTGCGATGTTTCTACATTACCAACCGAATTTAAAACTTTCCTAGATCTGACTTGTACGAGTTTGAATCTCGTACAATATTGAATACTGAATCGCGATCCAGAATATGACATCTTTTAAGTTGATATTCTTTAAAATATCAGCTACACAATACTTTTCTTTGTCCATGTCATAGATAATTTTTAAAAGGAGTTTGTGGCTGTACTTTTTTTTAAGTGTGTCAAAAACTCCTTGATCCATGGGCACAATGCAGTAGAATTTGGCGGTAGGAACATTACTTTTATATATGGAACAAAATATAGATGTAAGTAATCGATATATCATATTTAGTAAACTGCACCAAATGAAAAATGCGTTTGGTTACTACTTTGGTAAAATAGATGTATCTCGCGATAATAAATGACAGATAGAAAAATTTGAAAAGCACAGATTGAAAGAGAAAGAAAAATACTATATAATATTGTCAACTTGTGGCATGTGGACAAGTATTACCATTTCTTAAAATCATATGAACACAGAGAACAGAATTTTCCACCCGGTCATGGCAAGTTTGGCCGTCTAGCGAAAAAGTCAGCAACTTTATTGAGTTCTAGAAAATATAGTTTTCGTATGATGGATTTTGCTAAACTTGATTATGAAAGATTGAAACATCTTTACAGTGATATATAATTCATTTCGATAAAACAATATTTACTACGATAAAAGTTGAATTGAAAAAAATGTAATTTTTAGCGTGTAAAAATGAGTTAAAATTCTTGATTTTGTTTAATTTTTATATAATAAGAACTATAACAGATAAAAGGATTTGAAAAGCACAGATCGAAAGAGAAAGATGTGATCTACAGAACAGTGTTTTGGTCGATCTGTTTGACAAAAATATCGAATTGGGAATATTAGAGAAAAATGACATCAGTTTTGTTTACAACTTGTCAGCGCAAATCTTTGACGTTACATCTCAAATATATGCAAACTCTAGCAATTTTGGAATATTATTTATAACGTTTTGTGTTAATTTTTTTGCATGATTATGCATCTACGGAACATTAGCTTTCCAACGTGTAACAATTTTGAAAAAGGGACGTTACTTTAGTTACTAATTGCCACACGTTGAGAGCCAAAATTGTAACTATTTAGAAAAGTGTGGGGGTGAAATTTACTTAAAATAACAAATTGCTCAACTTTGTGTGACAATTGTGATAATTTACTAAAAGGGGAGAAGGTAATAATGCATGAAAAGTAATAAAATGTTGGGCGCCATGGCAAGTGCATAATTGCCAAATTAAAATTTTGAATATTGAATTTAATGGGTCATGAATTCTTTTGAAACAGTGTACTTAATGGAATACTGGATTGGAATGTAGAAGTCCTTTATACTTTACACAAACATCTTATTTATTTTAACAAACAGAGTATCAGAAATACACAGACATGTCAAAATTTAAAGAACTTCATCAGATAAGTATTTTTAAAACATTAAAAAAAAATCAAATGTCATTTTTAAAAAATCATTAACTAAAGGTCTTTTATATATATTTATGATTATAAAAAAAATAAGTGTTTGATCCAAGCGGAAACAGAATATTTCAAACTCCCATTATAAAATTTGAACTTTCAATCATATTTCAATCTTTACTTAAGTTGAATCATATATCCTTATTCAGCATTATTATTATTTTAACAGAATATTAAAAACAACAGACATGAAACCAATAGCATAAGATAAAAAGCCAAAAGTGCACAGTATTGAAAACCATGGATAACTAACAACCATATTTCTTAAATTAATACATACATAATTGATAATGTGCTTTTACCATACACATAGTCTCGATGAAACATATCACTTTGCTAATTGTAGTTACTCAATCGCACTGAACATCGTCTCGTTACTTCTATACGAACTCACAAATTACGGCGACCTGCTTTTGAGAAATCTCAATTTCACGCACCATTTTCTGGTCAGGCCATTTTTTCACCAGTCCAAAACCTTCTGTATCTGTAATATAAATTACTAATTTTATAACTATTATTCTAATAGTTTTCACACATTAAATCTAAATTTATGGTTTCATTCAAATTGTTTACTAATATATTTTGAAATGTTTGATTAAATTTTAGGCAGAGATACCTGATGATGATGAAACGTTTAACGTAGTAAACAGCTTGAAGAAAGTTTCCATTTTCTATTCTTGCCATAATATTGGTAATTGGAATATTTGGTCTCAATTGTTCAAAGATGTAGTAGAAGCTAAAGATGGCAACAAAGTATTACCAGAAGAGGTAAGGTTGAATTGATATAGGCCTAACATACAAATCCTCAGCAGTTTCAAATCTCTCCCTCCTATCAGTGTAATTGTTTGTGTGAGTTGGTTTGATGAGAGATAAAATAATTTTTTATAAATACTTCTCTTTTTCATTTTTGTTTTTTGTGTGGATAACAAATTGATCGATTTTATATAATGAAATTCTATAAACACAAATATCTTAAATTAAATAGTATATAATCAAATAATTTCTCTGAAAATCAAACTATCAACTAATTATGTTTTGAATTTATACAGATGCAATGATGTCTTAACTCTATCTCAATAGAATTTCCGTTGTCCAATCATGTGCTAGTTTCTTTCATGGGCGTGTCTAAAGATGGAAATCGAAAAAGGATTAGAATATCGTCCATTTTTATGACATTACTTGGGTTTAATTTTAAGTCCTATTTAAAACAACTCCAAATGATGTTGTAAATAAATTTGTTTAATAAAAAATAAATAATAGGAATATTATTTCTAAAAAACGATTGATTACCACGACGCCTAGCGGCAAATCTGTGAAACAATTTTCCAAATTTAAATTGCCTAAATTACAAAATTCCCAACCGAATATAATGAATAACCAAACATTTCGAAATTTAATATTAGTCAAACCTATATTTAATTGAAGCCCAAATTTCCCAGTTATCTATTAAAATAATAATACTACACTAGAATGGTAGGAATAAAAGAGATTGTCACGGACAAAAATGAACTGTCAAGCACATAAATGACCGTGTTTGAACAACAACGTCAGTTATAATTTTATAATTATAAGAAAACTATAATAAATATAACTAAATAAACATGGCCTATAGAAGAAACTGATAGTCTTTAATATAAAAGTTCACCTGAGAATATTTATAAATCCAAAAATGATTTACAATATATATAAAATCAACTAAAGTTATAGTCAAGATGGAGGGCGAAAGAAATCAAGTGATAGATATTTTAAAAGACACGCCCACCGACAACTAAATCACGTGATTTCAAATAGATTCCATAGACATTGAGATGCGGGAATTTTCAATTAATTTTAAATTAAAATCAAAATATGTATATTATAAGACGATATATTATTTTTAAAGAAGTTATTTGGATCCTTAATATATTTTAATAATTTAATTTACAAAATTAGAATAAATAAATATAAATGAAGTTATTAACAACTTCTTACTTAATAAAGTAGGATCATATATTCATATCATTAGTGTGAAATGAACGTAATTTCATTTCTATAAATATTGTTATATTATTAACTCATATAATCATTTACCTTGATTAAAAAAAAAAAATTTTTTAAATATTTGTAATACAAAGATTAGTCATTTATTGTCTTGAAACATCAAATAATAAAATTATGAGTTCATTCGAACTTAATCGGTAGAATACATATATAAAATCATTTTGAAGTTAACATAAAAAAATAAATTATCAAACAATTGAGATGTAAGAGGAAATGTCTCTTATTAACTACACTGAGGTTATGGAAAGTTCATAAACATATGTAAATATAACATAAAGGAAAGATTTCATTAGTTCATTTTAGAGTCTTACTATCTCGGGTTGGGAGGAATTGGTTTAACACATAATTATTTTAAATAGATCACTCAGAGTCTGTTTCTCGTGAAAAATTCATATACATAGGTTACACATACAATTACAATAAAAACACAATCAATTAAATAAAGTTTATATCTTGGGGAATATTATTAATTATCACTTGAGTTTCTTTCTCTCGGGACAGGGTCAGTGCGGCAAATTTGTCAAGGAAGTGGGGTAATTATACACATATTGACAAAGATATAAAAAATAATAAAATATTAATCGATTAGTTTTTAAATAAATGATGAATGGTGAAATGATGGTAGACAACAATCACAACTGTTCACAAAGTCTATGTTTCTGAATACTCGGTGTACATATAGAAAATAGTTCAATTATTAGTATGATATTTCTTAAAGTTATTCCACTTTTGTGTATTAATGTTTCAAAGTTTATGATAGTAGGCTACTTAGGCCTATTAGTGGGGATATAGGATGACTTAAAAATATATAAATTGGAATGGTCTCACCAATGTTCTCAAATACGTTGTTGAAACTAGCTTGTATTATGTCTGCTCCTTGGTAGATTTTTAGAAAAAATTTCAACTGTTACTTATCACTTTTAATTTATATTACTTCTCAGCACTCCATAGAAAATTTAAATATACTTTTCCACTTATTTCAATTGCATTAAATTGGAGCTGAATCAGGAAACGTCCATTAAGCTTGGGATCTCTCTACAAAACTTCCCAAAAATCATTGTTACAGCGTCCATAGAGATTCAACATTATCCATTTTTTGTGATCTTGATTAAGATTAGTAGCACTGATGAAAATGAATACATGACCCTAATTTGTTAAGCAGGAAGTTGTTAAGAACTTCATTTAAGACTGTTGACTCTACTATTACGGTATACATTTAAATTTGTTGAAGACATACTAAGAGGGGTTCCAAATAACTTCCTTTAAATTTAAACTATCTTATTCCTAAATACGATTTCACCTTGGTCTTAATCTAAAACTAGTTGGAATTTCCCGCACTTTAAATTAGTTAGTGGGCTAAACTTTGGTCACGTGATTGCTGTATCGGTGGGTGTGGCTTATTTGATTTCTGTCACATATTATGTCTGTTCCGCCATCTTTGAGATACGACTTTGGTTGTATTTATCATCAATACTAAATAATTTTGAAGTTTTCTTTGTATGTTCAGGTGACATTTTATACTCAGAAATATATGGTTCATATATAGGCCAGGTTTGTTTTGTCCTAGCGTCTTTAATGTTATTATAATCGCCGAAATACTGGCGATCTTCCATTTGATATAACTTTCTAGGCCGTTCCGTGTCCACTTGTAAGTTGATAAATTTCTTTTAGTCGTTCTTTTTACTATAGTTCTTTTATAAATATTGGTTTTTATAGATAGGTGGGATTCTTTAGATTAATTTTGATATGGGTAACATAGGTCTAAAATTTCGATAAAAGGCTTTAATTAATTTTGATCTGGTTGAAAGTCTAAAATAGTTTATAGGCAATTGTTTAGATCGCTACCGTTGTGCATTTTTTCCGGTAGGTGGCGTGCGTGTCTTCTCGTGTTTGAAAGGAATACCAATTATTTATTGAAACAACATTATTTTGAAATGTTTCAATATCCCCACGATACTCTTTCCTGAAAATACTAGGAGTACTTGTGTTTTCAGGGAACCATCACCATAACAAATAATGTTGTTTTATGTGGATTGGTGACAATCTAGTATTAAATCTGTCAAGATGTGTGATATTTCTTACTTTGACGTCATGCACTTTTGTCATGTAAGGTCATTGAACTATGGACGATCAGCTGTCCGGTTGTAAAGATGGGACGTTTCCGCTTATGCACTTGTACCTTTTAATTGCTGTTACATGATATGGTCCTTTCTCCAGTTTTCCTTTCAGATCACTTATATAGTAAGTCGAGTTTCCTATGATTTTACTTATTTTATACGGACCGCTAAATATCTCGAACAATTTATGAGTCTCTCCTTCAAAAGCATTTGATAATTGATAATTTTTTATTAGTACTAAGTCATTTATTTTAAATATTGTAGGTTTCGATTTTTGATTAATTTTTAAAGCTCTATTATTTTGTCTCTTCTTAATTCGTTGTGATGCCAAAAATAGTTTCGTTTCGATCGGTAGATCTGTTTGTTTACAATTTCTAATGTAAGGTTCCCAAAATCGTACATCACGTTGTCCTAACTGGAGTTCGTTGGGCGTAAACCCGGTGGTTTCGTTGTGTACTTCATTCAACAACGAGCCCAATTCTATATAACGAGCCCAATTCTTATGGTTTCTAGAACAATATGTTCTTAGACATCTTTTTACTTCCCTGATCGGGCGTTCTGCCATATTTGATTTGGGGTGATAATACGGGTTGAAGACGGGTTCAATTGAATGTTCGGTTAAGGTTCGAATCCAAGCTCGACTTCGAAATTGTGTACCGTTGTCACTTTGTAATTTTTTGGGTGTACCATAGGTTGAAAAATGTAAGTTAAGTAGTTTATATAAAATCGTTTTCGTGCTTGCGGCTCTGATCGGGTAGAGTTTAACAAATTTTGTAAATATATCTAAGACAATGAGTATGTATTTAGTTTGACCTATACTTGTGGGAAGTGGCCCAATTATGTCCACAGCTAGGTGATGATTTTTGCCAATGCAAGTGATTCCTTTTGCTATCCCTCGGGAAGGATGTGGATCGCTTTTACACTTTTGACATGAGTCACATGTGGCGAGTATAGTTCTAATGCGGCGTCCCATATTTTTAAATACGAAACTCTCTTTTAGGATGTCTAAACATTTTTTAGCTCCACAATGCAAGTAGTATGTGTGGCACTCCCATATGAGACGACTGATTAAGTGTTCTGGTATTATTATAAGCCACTGTTGATCTAAACGTTTATATAAAATTCCTTCATGTATCATGTAGTTTTCCATTAATTTTGAATCGTTAGAAGGAGAAATGTTGTTCTTTAAATTTTGTATTATAGCAATTAAATTTTGGTCTTGTTCTTGATTAATTTTCATATTTTGTAGTTCGTGTTGTAGATTGTGGTCTTGTATGCGATCTATGTACGCCATCATTAGTTCGGGTATATCGGCGATTGGATTGATACCTTGTGAGTTTATGATGCGACTTAATGCGTCCGCAGTACAGTTTTCACTCCCTTTACAATGTAATATCTTGAAATTGTAATCTTGTAAAGCTAGGATCCATCGCGTTAATCGAGAGCTTAATAATTTGCATGTTTTTAGAAAAGTAAGAGCATGATTATCCGTTATTATTGTTATATCGGTGCCATAAATGATATACCGAGTTTTCTGTAAACAATAGATAATTGCTAATAATTCTTTTTCAGTTGTCGTGAACCTTCGCTCTGCTGGTTGCAATGCTCTGGATAAGAAGACTATTGCTCTTTTCTCTCCCTGTTCATTTAATTGATATAAATGGCCGCCGATTGCAAAATCTGAGGCATCGGTCTGTAGGTAAAACGGTTTGTGCGTATCGGGATGATGTAATATTTGTGTTTCTAGGAAAAGTTTTTTGATTTGTTGAAATGTTTGGTCGTCTCTTGTTGTCCAGTGGAATTTTATTTTCTTTGAGGTGAGCCGAAGAAGGGGTTGTACATGTTCGGAGAATTTAGAGAGAAATTTATTATAATAGTTAATACACCCGAGAAATCCTTTTAATTGTTTTCGATTTTTTGGGGTTGGATAATTTAGAATTGGCTGAACTTTGCTATTGTCCATTTGTAGACCAGTAGCTGTTAAGGTATAGCCTAGAAAAGGTACAGACGTTTGACAGAAAAGCGATTTATCAAATTTGATCGTCATATTAGCATCTTTTAATCTTTTAAATATGTGAGAGAGATGTTCTAAGTGTGTATTAAAATCTTGAGAAATGACACAGATATCGTCGATATATACAAGTGTGAATGATTCGACGCTGTCTTCGAAGACGTGTTGTAATGCTCGGACAAGTGCAGCTTGGGATGTAGATATTCCAAATGGTGTAACTCTATATTGGTACGTTCTTCCTCGAAACTGGAACGCAGTATATTTCCTTGACTCTGGCGTGAGCGGGACTTGCCAGTATGAAGCAGTTAAGTCGATGGTGCTGATCCATTTACAGTTTTTTCCTTTAGCCAACAATTCATTTATGCTCCTATTCTGCTCATAATCCGGTAGGGTAATCTCGTTTGCTTTTCTAGCATCTAAACATAGTCTAATTTCTCCATTCTTCTTTGTGACTGGGATAATCGGGTTAATAAAATGACTGTGACACGGTTCAATGACATTCATACGCAGCATGCGTTGGATCTCGCGTGCTACGGTTTCTTGATGGATTAAGGGGACAGGGTATGTTTGCCCTCTAAATATTCGGTCTTCTCTTATTTCGAGGTGATGTACATATTTATTGCATAAGCCCGGGGTGTCTGAAAAGATGTCTTTATATTCTAATATTAATCTGGTTAATTCTAATTTTTGATGGGGTTCCAAATTTCGATTTTCTTCCAAAGTGTTATTAATATTACATTCATTTAATTCTCCAAGATCGTCGATATTGTACTCTACTTGTTCCTCATTATAATTCGCTTCGCTTTCATTGTACATGTTATTTGATATATATTTATCATTATCATTATTATTATTTATATTTATATTTTCTTCAGTAATGTAGCATAAAATTCCTTCTTTAATCGCATATTCAAACTTCAATATTATTCTCTTATCATTTGCTTTAATTTGCAATGTCGATGTTTTGAAGTTTATCTCCATCTCTAGTTTACTTATCAAATCTACACCAATAATTAAGTCGCGAATTAAATTTGGTACAACAAGTGCTTGCACCCATATTTCCTCCTCTTCAATCGTAACTTGAAACATTATTATCCTGGATACTCTGCGGGTCTTTGAGCCGACAGCTGTTGTTATTTGAATATTTGTCATTGGAAGTTGTTCAAATTTTTTAATTTGTTGTCTGTGTTCTTGGAACCATTGTTCTGCGATGCATGTAATATTAGAACCAGTATCGATGAGGGCTGTAACATTTCGCTCTCCTATTAAAACTTTAATCTCAGGACACCGTAAAATCTGAGTATCGGGTCTCGTTGTTAACTCGTAACTATCTTCATTTATCAAGAAATTTCTGTCGCAAAACATATTGCTTATAATCATATTATTCGGTACATATATATATTTATGATTAGATATAGTGGGCCTGCCTAATCCGAGGTCATGTCTTCGCACAGTATTAATGTTATTGAGCGCAGATGATGATGAGTTGTTTTCGCCGCTCAATTGGCCGATGACATCTTCTGTGCTCGGCAGTTTTCCTGCTGAGACACTTCCGTTGCTGAGCTCAATTCAGGACGATTACTCGTGGGCACAGTTTCAGCAATGGTGTGGCACACGTTTATCTGTTCCTGTGTCGGGTACTGCTGGTTTCTAGGCCGTGAACTCTCAGGAAGGTTATCTCGTCTTATTTGGGGCTGGTTTCCTCTGTTCTGCGGAGGTTGAAATTGTCTATCTGTTCGATATGGAGGTTGATAATTTCCTGGAGGGTTTCTGTTTGAATTAAATGGTCTAGGCGGAGGTCTGTGATTTTGTTGATGAAAAGGTGGAGGTCGATAATTTTGGAACTGTGTTGATGGTCTAAAGTGGAAATTATTGTTCGACCCAACTGGTTGTTCCCTTGGTGTGAATCGTGTTCTCGGTGAAGGTGCAGTAGTCAAATTCTGGTTCCTCCTTTCTCGCGTATAAACATCTTTTAAGTCCTCCCTTTGCAACAGGAGTTCGAAGTCCAGGATTGTTTCGATGCGTTGGACCCTTCGTGCATCTTGAATCAATTCCTCGAAATGATCCGCCAAACAGGTTATAATCTCATCCTCAGAGAGTGGTGGTTGCATTGACTTCAAAGTATGGCTCGCTCAGTAAAATATTCGGCCCTACTGAGTTTGCCATTCCTTTGTTACTTTTCTGTTTCCATTCTGTGCCGGATTCCGCGTTGCACTTCCCTGCTCCAATATTTTTTTTCAAAGGCTTCTTTGAACTCTTCCCAGCAGTGTATGTCGTCTCTGACCAAACTGAACCATCTCACCGCATGATGTTCTAGGCATAACTCCAGGGTGTCGATCAGCTGGATGTTTGGATCGGTGGTGTTATTTTGAGTTGTCCTCCGCTCATAAAATTTACGGATCCTGTTGAGGTGTTCAGTTGGATTGTGCTCCCTGCCATGAAATTTTGGAACGTTATTATCGATTATTCCATTGGTGGTACTTCCACAGGTGACATATATGTTGGGTGGTGCTGTGGGTGAGTTTTTCTGAATCTTGTCCTCGAGGGTTTCCACTCTCGCCTTGTTATCGTTGGCCAATCGTTCTAAAGATGTTATCTGTCGCTCTTGTTCTAAACTTGTCTCCTTGTTTTTGTCTATTCCCTCCTGTTGTCTTGAATTTTGCTCAGCAATTTTCTGGGTTATTTGTTCCAGCTCTTGGTGTGTCTCTTCCCTGGTTCGTTGATTCAAGTCGATCACAAACTCCTTCACCTGTTCGGTTTGAAACCGACAGTCCTCTTGTACTTTGTCGATTTTCTTGTCCTGGGTCTCGAACCGTTTGTTAATTCGGCTCAATTCCTGTTTTATTTCTAGGGAGTTTTGTTTTAATTCCTTAGAAAAACGTTCTTCCTGGCCATCGAATCGTTGATTAATTTGATTTCCTTAGAGCGCTTGTCCTGATCCTCGAATTGTTTCTTCATAAACATCATTAATTGGTCGAGATTTATGGTATGGCTTTGCGGTTCTTGGCTGGTCTTCACGTCGCTCGTCATTTCGATGTTTTCACGGTCGGTATATGTCTGTATATTTTCGCCGTATTCTCCTTCTTCTTCTTCGATTATTACGGTCGGTGGTTGACCCGATTCTTCAACGATCCGCGGCCCTTCCAGCGCTACGCCTTCTTCACTTATTTCTTGACTCGCGGTCACGTCTTCTAATCGGCGCGACGAAGATGGGTCCGACAAACCGTGAGACTCTATAGCCTTTTGTGTCCGCGTAATGTTTTTTCTTAAGTTGTATCCCGATTGATTATCCATATTAATATTTAGTAATAATATATCGGTACACAAAATACAACACAAAATATATATCTTAAAACTAACATAAAATTATTTTTAAAAGAAGTTATTTGGTTGGGAAAGACTTCCTTGACAAATTGCCAATACGTTGGGCGCCATTTTGAAATGAACGTAATTTCATTTCTATAAATATTGTTATATTATTAACTCATATAATCATTTACCTTGATAAAAAAAAAAAATTTTAAAATATTTGTAATACAAAGATTAGTCATTTATTGTCTTGAAACATCAAATAATAAAATTATGAGTTCATTCGAACTTAATCGGTAGAATACATATATAAAATCATTTTGAAGTTAACATAAAAAAATAAATTATCAAACAATTGAGATGTAAGAGGAAATGTCTCTTATTAACTACACTGAGGTTATGGAAAGTTCATAAACATATGTAAATATAACATAAAGGAAAGATTTCATTAGTTCATTTTAGAGTCTTACTATCTCGGGTTGGGAGGAATTGGTTTAACACATAATTATTTAAAATAGATCACTCAGAGTCTGTTTCTCGTGAAAAATTCATATACATAGGTTACACATACAATTACAATAAAAACACAATCAATTAAATAAAGTTTATATCTTGGGGAATATTATTAATTATCACTTGAGTTTCTTTCTCTCGGGACAGGGTCAGTGTGGCAAATTTGTCAAGGAAGTGGGGTAATTATACACATATTGACAAAGATATAAAAAATAATAAAATATTAATCGATTAGTTTTTAAATAAATGATGAATGGTGAAATGATGGTAGACAACAATCACAACTGTTCACAAAGTCTATGTTTCTGAATACTCGGTGTACATATAGAAAATAGTTCAATTATTAGTATGATATTTCTTAAAGTTATTCCACTTTTGTGTATTAATGTTTCAAAGTTTATGATAGTAGGCTACTTAGGCCTATTAGTGGGGATATAGGATGACTTAAAAATATATAAATTGGAATGGTCTCACCAATGTTCTCAAATACGTTGTTGAAACTAGCTTGTATTATGTCTGCTCCTTGGTAGATTTTTAGAAAAAATTTCAACTGTTACTTATCACTTTTAATTTATATTACTTCTCAGCACTCCATAGAAAATTTAAATATACTTTTCCACTTATTTCAATTGCATTAAATTGGAGCTGAATCAGGAAACGTCCATTAAGCTTGGGATCTCTCTACAAAACTTCCCAAAAATCATTGTTACAGCGTCCATAGAGATTCAACATTATCCATTTTTTGTGATCTTGATTAAGATTAGTAGCACTGATGAAAATGAATACATGACCCTAATTTGTTAAGCAGGAAGTTGTTAAGAACTTCATTTAAGACTGTTGACTCTACTATTACGGTATACATTTAAATTTGTTGAAGACATACTAAGAGGGGTTCCAAATAACTTCCTTTAAATTTAAACTATCTTATTCCTAAATACGATTTCACCTTGGTCTTAATCTAAAACTAGTTGGAATTTCCCGCACTTTAAATTAGTTAGTGGGCTAAACTTTGGTCACGTGATTGCTGTATCGGTGGGTGTGGCTTATTTGATTTCTGTCACATATTATGTCTGTTCCGCCATCTTTGAGATACGACTTTGGTTGTATTTATCATCAATACTAAATAATTTTGAAGTTTTCTTTGTATGTTCAGGTGACATTTTATACTCAGAAATATATGGTTCATATATAGGCCAGGTTTGTTTTGTCCTAGCGTCTTTAATGTTATTATAATCGCCGAAATACTGGCGATCTTCCATTTGATATAACTTTCTAGGCCGTTCCGTGTCCACTTGTAAGTTGATAAATTTCTTTTAGTCGTTCTTTTTACTATAGTTCTTTTATAAATATTGGTTTTTATAGATAGGTGGGATTCTTTAGATTAATTTTGATATGGGTAACATAGGTCTAAAATTTCGATAAAAGGTTTTAATTAATTTTGATCTGGTTGAAAGTCTAAAATAGTTTATAGGCAATTGTTTAGATCGCTACCGTTGTGCATTTTTTCCGGTAGGTGGCGTGCGTGTCTTCTCGTGTTTGAAAGGAATACCAATTATTTATTGAAACAACATTATTTTGAAATGTTTCAAGTGTACCAAATACATTATTAATTCAAAGAAATATAAATATAAATTCGAATCTCTATGTACATTGTCTAACAATGGAATTTAGTAAAAAGTCAGTATAGTTGAAAATTTGAAGCAAATAAGACGTATTCCAAGTTTCTGCTACTAATTGAAGAAATTTACATAATTTAAAAATATATTTCATACGTCACAAAAATAATGAGAAGAAAAAAATAGAAGAAATAATATTGAGTGATAACTTCAAATGTTAAATCTACTAAAGTCGATCTGATATCAAGATGATGACAAGACGGATTCTATGAACTGGTGAGATCTTTCCATTTTTATTCTATTTTGTTATTTGTTTAAATCATAAAACCTATGTGGCCTGTTTTGTTTTTTCGTAAATATTAATGTTCACAAGTTGAAAGTGGAATGAATAAAAGTATATAAACTGAATATGAACATCTATATTAAAAAATACAACATAAACTTGAACAGCTTATTCAATTTTGAACAGTTATAAATTGACAACTTCACTCATCTCATTTTATTTTATTTTTTCTACATAAACTCTAAAATTAATTCTTTCATTTTCTTTTTTCTTTTATGTCCTTTATATTAAATGGTATTATACCTAATTTCCTTGGTAAAAGCCGCACTAACCTAATACCCCGAGATTAAGAGATATAAACTATTATATGTATAAAATAATTCCAGAGATATAGACTATAATTAATTGTGTTTTTCATTGATATTTGTGTTACAATAATATCCTGATATATATATAAACTCTTACACCATCAAACTGATTTCATAATATAAAATTTATAATTTCAATTGAGATTATTTAAGACTAAGTTTTTAAGACTAATAAAACAAAGTTTTTTATAACTAATTAAAAGATTGATTCAACTTTAATGATAATAAAATAATTTAATTTATAACGATAGAGAATCTATATTAAAATATATTATATAGAGAAATTTGTAAAAATAAACATTTCATTTTCACATACTTTATTACATATTGAATTATTTATACATCTTTTAGATTTTTATAGACAACCCTTTAAATGTTAAATATTCCATTTAATACACTGATAACATTTGTTTCTTTAGTTAAGCTTTTGTTTCTTTATAATCTAATTTATTCTGGAGCCTTCCGCCTAGGATTTGTTAAGTTTTAGGCCTACCTACCTGTACTTTAAAATTCAGATATAAACTTAGAATAGTCGTCTTGTGTTTATCTAATAATTTTCCTGGGTAGATTTAAAGTTTAGAATAATTCTGATATGGATAACTTGTCAAAGATATAGGGAAATAATTTTGTTTTGTTATTTTCTTATTGAAAGTCGGGATTTTGCTGTACAAAATATTGAATTGGAGTTTAGCATATTAAAATTCCTTTTGCGATATAAGTTTATTTTTAATAATCATTCAAAGATATGCTAATTATAAAAAAGAAAAAAATTGAAACATCAAAATTCATAGTTTAGTCAAAGATTATTTAAATCAAATCATTTAAATTTAATTTACAATATTATAATTTATTTATACTCAAAAATTGTAATATGCATGATCAGTTCTTTAAACTTTATAAGATATTTGTAATTAATTCTGCCATGGCTAAGGTCAGGTAGACGCTACGAGTTCGTTCAATTTAAAGTTGTATATCCTTTACACACATAACTCGGAGAAGGGCACTCGTGCTGGCTAATGGATTTTAAATGTTTTCACAATCTTTACTTTACTTTACTTTAGAATATATAAAGAAATGTCTCAAATGGATTAAAGATATGATTCACTTGAGTTTAAACTCATTAAAGAAAATTATCTATTCGGTTATGCATCTACTTTATTTAACCTTTTAATATGAATTCTGAAAGTATTTTGAAAATAAAAGAAAAGGACTTATACAATTGAATTTGAATTTATGACAAGATGAGATTCGGTTCAACTTAAAATTAATTAAAGAAAATGGTTTATTTAGTTATGCTTCTACTTTCTTTAACTGTTTAAGTTCATAGAGCTCAAATAATGTATAATTTAGATGTCTTTTACCAATCTGATGAAGATGACTGTTCAATGTTTTAAATTTCGATAACTGGTTTCTAAAATGGACACGCACAAACTTAATACATCTTGATTGTTCTGAAGGTAGCTTCACACTAAAAAGACTTCCCGGTCTGCTCTGTATGAATTTGTAATATTCAGCTATGTCTTGGTTTTCATTAGTCGAGAATTTTTTCAGTGGTCTTGTCATCCTCTTTCGCTATCTGTGTGTACAGCCGACATGAGATTTGTAAGGGTTAAAGTAAATACAGTTATTATTTTCTATTACAAAATTACTTCCCAGATTTCAATTAAACTAATAATATAAAGGAGCCTTTTTAACTTTTCAGGCAGTAAAGTATTGCATCTCTGCATGTTACTTTGGGATTTTGTGGGACCTGCATTATTTGGAAGATTTGTCGGAAGGTGGCGCAGCAAGTCAAGACTCTGCATTGGAAGTAAAGAATAAAATTGTTCAGTTCTTAGACACAATGAAAGAATTGCTTGTTGTCAGTCATTCCCAGCTGTATAGAGAAGAGGTAAGGAACCTGAATCTAAATATTTATTAAATCATAGAACTTTCATGGTAGTTTGACTTTGATACAATTTGTGTTGAGTAGGCTATAAATCATGTTTATACGTGAATGAATATATGTATAAACTTTTCTTATGTGTCCATCTTTATAAAGAAATATTTATTCAATCTGAACCAATCCTGGCTCAATGTTAGTTTTCTTAATGAATTTAAGTTTATTTACAGTGTGGACAAAATACAATTTGTATGCCATAGTCATGATTTTAAAATTGATGCAATGCACTAAACTAGAACTTCATGATTTGAACTACATGTGAGTTTAAAAAATTAGGTGTTTAACCTAGCATCATTGTGGAAAAGTAGGGAATAGATTAGTAGTGAATAATGGTCATGAAATCTAGAATTATGGTGACGTGAACTCAATGCTAACCAGATATTACTCAGCGAAAAGTAGTCTTGGAGGCATTTACCCTTAACAGGGTGTTGCACTAAGCATTTTTCTTTATACTAAATTAATTAAAATTGCGATAATAAAATAATGTATGACAAAGTCTGGAAACATAAAAGGTTTATTTCCTTGGTGTTTTTATGACGTTCTTGTTGTAAACTCTTTTACATTTTATCAAATTGTTTATATCTTTCTAAAAATATTTAGATTTTGAAAAGTTAATACGGTAAACCTTTAATACTTCGACTCTCGATACTTTGAAAATCTTTATACTTCGACACAGGAAACTTTCCAGACACGTCACAAAGCGTGCTGTTAAATTAACAAAAAAGGTTTGATAATTACTCAAATGAAAAAATTTGAATACACATACAGCATAGCTTTCCACTCATAATGACAATCTCACTCACAAAGTTTAATACAGACTATTAATATTAGCAGGCAAACAACGCATTAGGATAAACACGTGGAGTTGATTGACAGATGTCATAAGGTACATGTTTCTCATTGGTCCGTACAGTATTTTTTGATGAGGAGTGGAGCTTTATTTGAATTTTTTTCATTTGCAAACAATAACTTTGTGTTACAAATAGTACATGAAAGAATCATGTTAGGTAAGTAAATAGAGGTTTGATTTGTAGACCAGAATGTACTGAACACAATGCAGTTTATTTGAAAGTGATAGGACAACCCAGTGCTGAGTAATTAAGAAAATCATAAATACCTGCTAACGCAGAAAACAACAAGAAGTCTAAAACAAAAAATGAACCACCATTTTTTAACCAGACACAATAAAATTGTTTACAAATTAGTTTTACACTACCAAAACACAAAGGAATGCACCTACAAAATATGAATTTTTTCTGAGATGGTCAAGCAAACCTGTGCTGGACCACTTGGCATGAATTGACTCAGATGAAATGTTTCCAGTTTGACAATACTTAATTATTTCCTTTTTTCTAATAAATTAATGCACTGAATATGAAAGCAATTTGTCTTCTTTTTTTTTCAATCAAGGAGTATTATCAAACAAAAGCCAATAAATTAACACTCGTAATATAAAATATAATTACTTTGTAATGTGTTTAAAATGACAAGTTCGTTGAGTTGAGATGCACCTGTCTGACTAATAGGAAATACAACTGTAAACAAGTTCAAAGGCATTAATACATTGAATATGAAAGCAAGTTCAAAGTTCAAACTAGTCCCCGCCTTATCATTTATTAGATTTGCTCTTTCACTCTAAATGACAGAACACTAAAAAGCCAATCTTTTGTAAAGTGTCACATATGCTTACGGGCACGCATATGTATGGTTGAATTTCCTGTCTTTGTTTTGAAACTTTGTGTAGACCCTAGTATAGCTGTACTACATCAGTAATCTCTAATCACTGATTACAATTTAGTTAATTTGACACATAATAATAAAGGAATATACATTTATTACTTTTATTTTATTCCTCATTGTACAAACGCAATGTTTAACATAATCTGTAGCCAACGTAATATTCACATTTTATATTTAACCAATCTAGTGCCATGGTGGAATTAGCCTAAAAATAAAATAAATACCGAATATGTGTTCTGTCACAGGCCTGATACATGTGAACGTTTTCTATGATGGACTTTAACCTAAGTTTCGATTTTTATTTATCAAAACATCAAACATCACTTCAAATCCTTTTTAATTTTATATGTTCAATGGGTAAAATAAATATTATTTCATGGAAAAGATGTATTTTATTATTATATGAACCTAAAGGAGAACATTATCAGAAGTTTTCTGCTTTATCTGTGTTAGTAGAAAGACAGTGCAAGAACAAATCCCCACTCCAGTCTCTTGAGTGTACATAGGAGTAAAAACATGCGCCTTATCCAGATATATCGATATCATCGTTGATCCTTTCATTCCTTAATTTAGTTACAAGTAATTCTTGTATGCTACATTCACAAAATATCATAAACAATAAACAAATAAATAAGAATCTTAAAGATGATAAAAAAATCTCTGTTGAAAGCTTACAGCAATGGAAATGTGAGTAGTCTTATATTTGTAGAAAGGATACTACTTTAAACAGCGTTAAAATTAAACTTATCAAACATATCAGGAAAATAAAGTTCATGTCATCTCAACTCAGACGGTTGAACTATTGTTATCAAAAAACTAACGTTTTTTCACCTCGGTAAAATAACATGCATTTTGCATGCTTATACTTACGTAGTATAAGGAATGATATATTTTTACTTGTTAGTGCAATGATTCATGAGTATAGTTACTCTTAGTCATGATTGACCAATTATTGGACCAAAAATTCATTTTTAGGAGAACGTTTTATATTTTTCATTTCTATAGTCTACAACTAAACAGATTGTTAATGAACTATAACAATAATAAATAATAATAGAACTGTGAAAACAAACTAATATTGCTGAGTCCACCAACTGAACAAATGATAATCCATTAACCGTAAGTAAATAAATTGATCTTGGTAGGTTTATTACACTGTCAAAGAAAGTTTTAAAAGAACTTTTCGATGCAGACCAAAAGTGTTTTATCTTATTTTCCTTTCTATTTCTAGGACCTGATGAGTTACCCTGAATAATCACTATATTTCAGATGTTGATAGATAAATCTATACATTCCAAAAATATATATGTGCTTGTTCAAGGAACATCAAGATGGAGATTAATTTGTTAAGTTTTCATATCATATTTACTCAAGACAAAATTTAATATCTCAATTAATTCTTTAAACATTATAAAGTCAAGCGTTATTCATTTCATAACCTAATTTTGTTTTAGGCCTATCTTGTAATCTGTGATCTTCTAGTGGTATTCTGCAATCAGTTATACAGCAACCCTAATGCTTTGTTGGGAGAGTTAGTTTACGATGCAGATAGATCTCTACAATTAATGCTCAATGATTTCATCCAGAACAACGTGTTCATTTATGATGAGGAAGGTCGGTGTAAGCATTGATTATTTTCTTAACTCTGTGTAATGTATATATGTAACTAAAAGTCAGTCGTTTGGAAAAATAATTACTTGACCATCAGGGTCAAATAGTTTTCAAAAATAAAATTTAAAGATTTACTGGTTGAATTTTAAAGCAAAATAAGCTATGATTATTGTTAGTTTTGACGGCAATTAATTATTAAAAATAATGTTTACTCTTATGACCTGCGTATATATAATTGTTGTTAAATACTTATATCAGAAACAGTCATTTGGTTTGTAAAACAGTTGTTATATCTGTTTTCATGACAGAATAAAAAAGAGACGATACTTAATCATAATTGAAGGTGGTAAATTCAGGTCTTTGGTTGGTCTAACGACTTGTGCTCTCATTTGGTGTAGTTCCGAGTTTAATCCCATTGGGGCTCAAAAAGTTATGGTGTTGACTCGACAATAAATGGAACTCGAGAAACTGTGATTAATTGCAAAAGTAAGAATTATGGTGATGACAACACAATGTGCTGACCACCCATTACTCGATCGAAAAAGCCATCTAGCAAACACATATTTTCTTCATATAAAGCTGCATCACAGAATTGTTATTATAATTTTTTTTATGGTAAGTGAATTGTGAAACGACTATAACAAACTGTGACTTCTTTTGACACATAACAACACAATATTAATAATGGTTTCGGCGCGTCTAAGCAGATACTTTGACTTGTCAAAATTTAATGTATTTATTTAAAGGTGAAATATTTTTAGAACCATAATTATTCATTGTTAATCATTATTTTCTATATAGTACATAAATTATTGTGACTTTAAGGATTGTAGTTTTTGTGGAGAGAAATTTTAATATAGAAATTAAGTAAAACAACGAATTTAATTTAAGTTAAAAGTGATTTTAGTAGTACATTCATTGGTAAGGAATCAACTATACCATTTGAGGACAAATTTTGAATTGTATTTTTTATTTTTAATGTAATTTTGCTTAGCTCAAGAAAAATAAAACTATTTTAATAACTTTTAATTAAATGATATGGTCTCGAGTGTTTTGAGATGATAATAATAATAATAAAATTTTCTTAATAATAATACGAGAAAATATAACGAATGTAGTCTATATATATATAAAAAATGCATTTAATTAGAATTGAATTTATATGTAGTAAAGGTAGGATTAATAAATATTCAATGTAATACATAGATGTGTACAGTGGTTATGGTGAAAAATAAGTCTTAATACAATATTTGATATATTGGCTGTTATGGATTATGGTGCTGGACACCTACTAAAGGTGATATTAATGTAGGGTTTATTTTAGCTTCAATTCCTTCATTTACAAGTGACCAGTGGCGGCTCGTCCATTATGTTCAATGGTTCACTAGGCCCTGGCGGTTAAACAATTATTATGGTGTCATTGTCTATCTTTATTGTAGATTTTTTTTAATGTATATAATTTGGAAAAAAGTAATTTCTTTAGTGAAAAGGTTGTTTATGTTTTGTTGATAGAGGTTGACACGACATGGGTCATGAGGAGCAGGTAGACCAAGAGGTCGAATAACATGGTTTTAATAAGTTGCTAATTTGATTTTATAGAGTGATTTCATACATAATTCTGGGAGGTATTAACAATTTCACACTCTAAGTTGATTGAATGACTAGTGCTCTTAGTTTGTGTATGAGAGGTTCTGATTTCAATTCCTGTAGGTGCTCAAAAGTTGTCGGTATAAACCCAGGATTGACAGAGAAGTAGGAATTGATTGATAGCAAATTCTGTTTATAAGCTAAAATTACAACTATTGGAAAATATCCAACTGAAAAAGCCATCTGGCAGGCATTGGCTCTTCAGAGGCGTTGCACCAATGATTTTTTTTAGTTTCAGATTAAATAGAAAAAGAGAGAGATTGTTTGCTCGAGTTATGGCAGTTTCCACAATGTAGTGGTTGTATTTATTAATTATAAAACATATGGGAACTATGTATCTTATTAATTAGATTGTCATTGATTTCTGTATGGATTTGCTGGTTTTATAACGCTTACGAGCCGCCACTGACAATTATGTATATAAATTCTCCTAGCATGATTTCATTTGTTATGTACAGAATTTTAGACGGTTGAATTAGATGATGAAAATAGAATTTTTATGAACATTTTTAATTATAGTCTTATTTTGGATGAAGATATATAAATTATTTTGTATGCCATTTTAAAGTGCTGAGTTTAAATTGCATATCAGTTTATACATCATCTTGGTATATATTTGACAATAAACCCAAGATTTTGAATAAAATATTTATGGACCAATTTGTTATAAAAGTTATGTTTTTTTAACAGTGCTGATTTCACTTTCTCACATAATCCAAATAATAGTTTTTAAATGTCTGTGCCGTGATCCACAGTCTAAGCGAGTAACCCAATTTTTATCAAATTTGGTGTGTGAGTATATTTGATCATATCTTGAAATGTTTGATCTTTTCAATAATTAAAAATTTAAGTAGAGTTATGATAAGACCAAAACTAAAAATTGCTTTTCTAAAATTTTGCTAAGCCGTTAACTACATAATACAAAATGTAATAGTCACCATCTCCTCTAAAATGTTCATTCTGAAGTGTTTGGTAAATAACAAAAAAAAAAAAAAAAAAAAAAAAAAATGTGTATATAACTGATATAAAACACTTATATAGGCCTATATATATTGTTATATCCAAGAGGCTTATCTTGGAAAGTGGTCCTTGGTATTACCTAATAGTACACAAGTAAGAAAACACACACAATAGTTCCTCTAGTAAAAGAGAATTTAAAATTAAAGGTCATCACACATGTACAACGAAAAATGTTATCTACCAACTACAGTGCAGGTTTTGCCCAGCTCAATATATTAGCCTAACCACAGACAATTTAAGCACCAGGATGAATGGCCACAGACATGACGTGAAAATCATGGATATGGAGAAACCAACTGCACAACACACAGCAATCCACAACGTTGTCACTTTTGATGAATGCTTCACAACAAAAATCATAAAATCACTCCCTACAGAATGTAATCCCTCAGAACTAAGAAGATGGGAACTGTATCATCAATGGATCACAAAATCAAGAGAACCCCCTAATCTTATTTTTAGATGAATCATCCTTTATCCTTTACCTTTCCCAACAGGCTTTACAAAAATAAATAATATAATATAATACATAAATAATAATCTGTGGTTCAACACTCAGCACAGATCCATCCTAGATCAAAACAATTCAGTCTTCTTCTTAACTCTACTGATTGAGAAAGTGAACAGTGTTTACGAAATATTTCAGAACTTTAGTGTTTTTTTGTGTGTGTTTTCTTACTTGTGTACTATTAGGTAATACCAAGGACCACTTTCCAAGATAAGTCTCCTGTCCATACAAAATCTAACTAATCTAATAGGCTATGTGCCCTATTAAATTCTAACCTATATATATTAGTTCGGTTTAGTAAAATTTGAAAATTATTTATACAAACCGGTGTGAAATTGCAAATGAAAGAAAATTTTAGTTCAGGAGTTATTGGTAAAAATGAAAATAAACCTGGACTATCATTTTTAAAAATTTGATATCAATCTAATACAATTTACACTTAGAACGAATTTTTACTTTTACTACAAGCTAAACAACCTTGGCTGGCCTTATTTAAACGTCTTTAAAAATAAAAACTTTTAAATTTCATAAAAATGTATAGCAAACTTGTATAGAAATTTATCTCTTATAAAAAATATACAAGGAAAACTTCAGTAATCAAGGAAATTACTTTTTTTTCTCATATTGAAGTAATGTTAAATTTTTTTTTTGGAGAGATTGTAAAGATTATTATTTTTTATTAGCATTTGTTTTTGTAGGTGGTATCCGATTAAATTAGTCCAACATATTTTGCACCATTTATTAACTATAAGATCGGGTTCATTATGTAAATAAATTGTAGAATCCATTTTAGTAATTGTTCTGGCCTCAAACTATTAATGTTAACATCTGAATATGTACAGTCAATGAACAAACATTTAGCAACTTGTCAAATAAAAAATTCTAAATAAATATGAAACATTTTGAAATTATTAAATTCCACTTGCCCGTTAATAGTTAGCGTAATAAAGTCATCTTGGAATACCTTTGGAAGTTAGTAATTAATTAATATTGTTATAGCAAAACCTTCATTATCCATAAGGGGTATTTAGATTAAAGGCTATAGCAGGTAAATAGTACAGGTACTTTTATCATCTGGTGCCATTTTTGAAAACATATTTTGTCAATACAAACAGTGTTTAAACTTGTGCAGCTTTTTTATATTCCAATATAAAAACAAAGTTTAATTTGCAACTTAGTACAATAGTACTAATTCAAAGTTAAATCAAACAGACATGGAAGTTTATGTTTTGTTTTTTTAAATTGCACTGTACATTACAAAATTCATTAAACCAGACATTAAATACATTAAATCCAGAGATTTTTTAAACCACTTTTACAGAATTACTTATTTATCTGTACTTACCTACCTCAAATTACCATAACAATTTTTTTACAGCTTAACGGTGATTATTGAACACTTGAAAAAATAATATAATATACTCGTTTTCTTAACTAGTAATTTACTAATGAATTCCAGGCCTATACAATCCATTTGTAAGAATGTAGTAGTTCTAAGTAGTACAGTATATCCAAAATAAAGTAGCTTAACAC
This sequence comes from Aphrophora alni, assembly GCA_963513935.1. Classification (NCBI taxonomy): domain Eukaryota; kingdom Metazoa; phylum Arthropoda; class Insecta; order Hemiptera; family Aphrophoridae; genus Aphrophora; species Aphrophora alni. The sequence continues at coordinate 101,047,292 of OY740770.1, read as the reverse complement.
TAATGATTCAGGAATTCATTATTTTTCTGAAATGAATTAAATGAGTGAATAAAAATTCTCAGTCTTGCTTTCATTTTTGTCTCGACAATATAACACTCGCTCTCATCTTGTAAAGTTATATACATGATTTTTTTTATCTTGAAAATTGCGTAAACTCGAAATCAAAATCATTCTTGCCCATCCCTATTTTTAACAGTTTGTTAATATTCAACATGACTTTAAAGTAACAATTTGTTAAGTACTTTTATGTCTACTTATTTTCTGACTTCTCATTGGTTTAACAGTTTTACAAAAGCACACCACCTTACTTTAAACTCATTTACAGTGTGACTGTAACTAATTTTAAAACACTGTGAAGTTTAACATAATACAGTTATTTATTCAATGAAAGAATAACAAATCTAAGTAAATGGATTATATTATAAACTAAATGTTAAATAGGAATAATTTGTAGTTTTATTTCAAATTTACCTAGTTTCTAATCTTAATGAAACAAATAGGAACTTAATTATTTTCAATTACTATTTGGTTCATTTTAGTTAAATTAGTATGTGATGCAATAAATCATATTTGATGATGAATCATAAAAAGGCCTAATTTTATTTTATTTTTAATTTGTAATACAATACAATTAATAATATACAAGAAAATAAAATAAGAAAAGAAAAACTGTAGGCCTATAGTTGAGCCCAGATTTAAGTACACAACCACATTCATTAGCTTCCTCACTATAGCCTAAAGTAGTATTTTAGTTAATACACATTAAACCAAAAACAACGTTATGTTCAATTTTATTAAAAATTAATTTGTACTGGTAAACATAGTTTATTATGTTATAAAACAAATATGTAATTAGTAACAAAACTAACTCGAACCCGATTATTTGCAACTACAAGTAATACACTATGTACGCAGTGCTTTCTAGTATATTTTTTATAATGGTAGCGGTATTAAAAACTACTACTAAAATCATTTCTTCTTCCTTTAGTACTTTATATATTTAGAAATACTAAATATATAATTTATAGTATTTTATTCATATATTTTTATACTCATATTTAATCTATAAATAGAAGTCTATTCTTTGAAGCTCTGGGCCAAAAACCAATTAATTATTAAAATTTAATTATTGAAATTTTGTGTGTTAAGTTAATGTCGGATTAACTATATGTTAATATTAACAGAAGTAGGAAAAATATTTTTAAATGCTTAACAAACTTTGGACAAATCGGACCTGACTGCGGTAACTCCAACCTCGTATAAGTAATAAATATAAAATGTTGTTTCAAATAATATTTATTTAAATGCAGCACTTTATCTAACAAAATTATAGGGCCATATATGATAGTCCATTACTGTATAGGCTATACAATAATACAAGAAAAATACCCTGTTCCCCTGTCACACCGATAGCACGTTGGCTTAGGGGTGTGGGAGAAACGAGGACAAATAACTACACATTTTACACTCGTCTGATGATTTTAATAGCATAACGGTGAAAAGAGTGACATTTAATCAAAGTTTTACTGTACTTTACTTTGGCATTTTTGAGTTGATTCCTGCTTTTTCGCTTGAGACTTTCTGTTGTGTTTGTTTGATTTAAAAGAAAATAAATATAAAATTTATTTTAATGTTTTATTAACAAAAATATGTAGTTTTTGTTTTTCTAGTTAAAACTTAGTTGATATTCTCACTTGTTACTTGTTTCATGCTGCGGACCACATGTCGCTCAAATGGTATGTTGTTCACAATTTTTATTTTTTAAATAATTTCAAACCTGATTTCACAACGTCAAATGGTATGCAAATGACCCTATCAACAAAACATTTTTTAATTAAAACAAACGGTATGTGACTTATCCATGCCTTTCATTATTTATTATGATGGGTAATGTGACTATGTTTATAAATGTTGTAATGTGTTGTTTTTTCTTGTCTGAAGTTACTACGGGTATGCAAGATTTAGGTTATTGTGTGTTATAAGTTTTAAGTGTAATAGGCGAGTGATTATCCTGTAATTTTTCTTTTAATAACATATTTTAGAAACTTGTTGGTTTTGAGCTATTTATCAGTTTAAATATTGTTGATAATTTTTGCTTGTGAAATTAAAAATTATTAATACAAAAATGCATTATTAGTTATGAAAAATGTACAAAAGATTTTTGTTGTGTTTTATATATCATGTTAAATATTACATTCATAGACAGAATGTAAGAATATTTTTGTAGAGCATTAAATTCTGTATGAAAAAGTACTGTTTTTGAAAGGAGGTTTTTAACTCTCTAGAGTTTATCACAAAACAGCAATTGTTTCTGAGCAGTTTGGTGTGTTCATAAAAACTTCGACACAAAATACAAACTTTCTGCAAGATTTCTTAGACTCTATACTCCAGAACATGTTGTGTATATAATGTTTGAACAAGTAGTAAATAAAAATGTTTTATATTGTTATATAATTTGTTTCTATAAAAAGAAATCCAATTAAGAGTTTTCATAAATTTTTTTTTATTTCAAGAATTTGTTTTTATAAAAATTTATCACTTAATAATAATGTAAGTCCTGTGGGTAAACATTTATAGTGTTGAACAATCATCATGAGCTAAATTGTGAAGCCATAATAGATTGAGAGTGCTAGAACAATAGCAACCTGAAATTTTGATGTGCTAATTACACATTACCTAACTCAAAACCCGTTTAGCAGTCTATGAAGTTATACTGAGGAGTTATTTTTTATTAATTAAATAAATTAATAACATTAACTATTTTTTATCATAAAATAACTATAAATATATTAACAAAATTTAATATGACTCCATTTATTATTTATATGTTTCGCAGTGATTCATTAGTGAATAAAAATGTACCATGTCACTCCGACCCAATTATTTTGTTGTTCTTTGACATGCGACTTATTCCTAAAAATGCTGCTATGTGCATAATTTTATACTCTTGAAAAACTATTCTTCATATTTTTCTATAAAATTGTTATTTATCAAGATATGCAACAACAACAAAATCTTTAAAAAAAGTATGTATATATATATATATATATAAAGTTTTACACATTCATTACAACAAATAATGAGTTTTCATTTTTCCAAACTGAAATAACTAAAATGTTATTATTTTTATTTAAGTTATTATTATTAAAACCCAATTAATAAAGTCCTAATGAACAAGTTCATCCGTCTAAAAACTTAGTTCCTTACTTGATTTCTAAGCATCTTTTCAGGATAATCCATTTGTCTATGATGATAAGTAATAACTATTAAAAATCATGTTTATTGTAAAATTGTATTTAACACAAAGTCAAAATTAGAAGTCTTTTGTTTCCAATTGTGACGAGTAAGGTAAAAATGCATTATTTTTGTTTAAGAAAGTTTTAATTTTTTATAATTTTTAGAACTTGATGGATAGTGTATAAAATAATTAGGTCGTTGTTAATTTGGTTGTTAAAAGAGGTTCATGTCTTTTGTACTATTTCATTTTTTCCACTTTATTTTTCCATGCAATTTTTAGTTTCTTGTAGATCTTCTCTAAAAATATAAAACCTCTTATATTACAACTAAGCTTGGAGGCTAGGAGTCATATCCGAAGGATCTGAAAAATGTGCTGCCAAAATGAGGTCTAGGGATTGAGCCTCAATTAACCCCATATTTTTTCTGCTTTGTTATGGTGGTTTTCTACCTTATTTTTTGTAGAACACTATGATCCAGGATGTTATATTCTGAAGATCCTCTCCAAACATCTTCCACCAAATGTACTCATTGTTGGAACACTTGATAGAATGACTTGATGTTTCAATCTTCACACACTTAATGGAAACAGTTCCCTTAACCACTAACAGGTTATTTTGACATTAAATATCAACAGGTTATCTTATTATTCCCAAATAAATTATGATGGTAAATAAAATTTTTGTCCGTTTAGGTCCCTTGATTCCAACTGATTGACAATTTTATTTTTATCGAAGTTGCTCCAAATTGGTATTTATGAGTTATGAACATGCACATAAACTATCAAAATTCGAAACTAAGAATGTAAGCTTTTAGCTGAAACATAAAGAGCACAAAATCATTGTCAAAGTTTAAAATTTTATATATATATATATATATATATATATATATATAAAGTGGATATATTTGTGAAAAATTAAGTGCATGCATGAAAATATGAATATCTCAGAACGTTTGTTTTATTTATTTTTAGAGTATCTGTTTCTCTGAACAACAATTCGTAATTGTAAACTTCTTACAGTTGAAAACTTTAACTTTTCTTTCTTGTGACTATTTTAATTAATTGATTTTAACTATTATTTTTAATGATTTGATGGGCACCATTCTGTAAGCACAGACTCTTTTTTTAAAATAAAACCATAGGTTTGCCCATATTTAATTGTAGATATTGTCTATCCTCTGAAATACATGCAAGAATTTCTTATTAAACTAAATGGTTTTCCAAATTATGGAAGTCCTTCCTGGAGTACATATAAGAATAATTCTTAAATTAACAATAAAACATGTATGGTCCTATAAGCTAAAAAGGGTATTATAGTTGATGACTGTCTTTACGATACGCTATAAGTTTATTTCACAAAGTTTTTGTCTCTTTTCAAATCTATTTATATCTTTAATAATGTTCAAACACAAATTTAAATGGTGCCTATTTTTACAAATGATGGATAATAGTTTATGTTTTTATGTGAAAAGGTTAATTCTTTAGAAGTCTCTCAAACTAACATGTCTTTTAGTGATTTTCAACTATAAAGTTTATACCAGGAATGTATTTATTCAAACTGAATATATTAGAACGTTAGATTCAACTTATCATCCCATACCAAGGATGCCAACACTGAATTCATTAAAATTAAAATTAAAACTGTTTTTTATCGGATATAGCTCTTTTGTCGGACGTCACTCTCAATGTGAAGTTAAGTGCCGATCAGGCAAATGAGAAGTTCCTGATGGACGGAGAGAGAGTCAAATGTGATTTCTCTCACCGTAAGATGAAGAGCAAGTGAAGTCTTCAAAAGCCACAACTGATCCTCTCTATTTCCAAAGGGACTCTTATTGATTACTCGTTCAGCCAATTATAATTTGTCAAATACAAATTCTCCTACTGATGCTCGAACTCGTGAGCGCACAAACACTGCACTGATTTTTTTATGTTTAGGGACATTATTCTTTTATGAATAATTTCATTTTGTATGTACATTAGCATAACATACAATTATAATATTTAAATCCTACAATTATTTTTGAAGATGTTTTTCATCCATACAACATAATCACTTGTTGTTCTGCAACATTAATCAATTTTTGAAACTTGTCCGTATGTCTATACCTCATTACGATACATGATTACAACATACATATTACACCTCACCTACCGAACAAGGTACCAATTAAACCCAAAAATCTGGAATGTTACAAAACTTAGCTTTTGCAAATATAATCATGGTGATTACCTGAATGAAATGTGCATGATCATGGTTCTTAAATAATTTTTGACAAATTGTTCAAATTTTGTTATTTTGAACAGTCACAGATTTGTCCAATTATTCTAAATTGAATACAAAATTGATTTTTGAAATTGCTTTGACAAGTTTTTTAACCAAAAAAATTTGATTTTTTTAAAACTTTATTTCTGTAAAAGTTTTCTGACAAACTTAGCAGTGGTTGTATCAATATTACTGATATATTTGTTCCATAACCTGTAAAAGTTTTTTAATTATTATTACTTATTTTACAAGACTACATATACTATGACATGCAATACAAAAGGGAATTGAAAATAACCTAATTACTAATAAATTAACAGATTAATCAATAAAACAAAAATTCATAAGAAAAAGGAGGAAAAAGATGACTGAAACAGTGTCCCGGCAAATATAGAAAACTGCAAAATTAAGCACTCCTGAGCTAATACCTGTTTTGGACCTTCAATAAATTAATGCTAAATTACGAGTTTAAAGACAGAAGAAGAAATTTATATAACTTAAATGTTTTTATGTTGGAATTGAGATTTACGAGTATATAGAATAACTTGTCACTGTTAATCAAGTAGTTAAATAGCCTATTTTATTATTTGTTGAGGTCCGATCGTTTAATCTTAATCAGTATTACAAATGTGAACATTTTATTGCCGATTACAAATAATCTGTAATCTATTCATCTTATCTCTAGTTTTGTATGTTTTGATTGACATTATAATTTTTGGCGGTATAGATTTATTAATTAACTAATGTTATTTTAGATTATATACATCTTAGGTAAATGCATATTCCTGTTAAATCTTATTTTTTGTAAGTTTTATGCTATCAAAACATACATATAACATATAAATTGCTGATCAAGAGCATCGTCTAAAGTTAAAATACACGTAGGACAGAGGTAATAAATAAATATATACAACCGTTTTACATTTTACGAAGACTATAAATACATTACTTCTTTATAAACTGCTTTCATGCAATAGAGGGCTGGCTTCAGTTTTATTGTGATTTAGTAAGGGTTTAGCAAACCTTAGATCATACGAAGAAGTGGTTCTCTTTTGCTAGAGAAGAGAACCAAAAGTCTGTATATAAGTCTTAGTGAAATATAAAACAGTTGTGCGTTTGTTTACTCTATACTGTGGTTATTTTATATTTGATGACAATTTTTATTTTCAAGATTTTTATGTTTTGACAGCTGTAAGATTATTTAACAAAATAAGGTTAAAGAATAACAATATGGTCAATTAAAATAAGAGGGGTTAGTCTAAAAAACATTAATTAATAACCTATTTCTGCCAATTTTTCCATCCTGGTGGTCATTATTTTCATCTGATTTTTAGTACATTTGATATAAATGTTTTATTTACAATACATTGAATGATTTTGAAAAGAAAAAAGTGAAGCTGATTTTTTTTAAACAGATTTTTCAACACTAGAGTTCACAATTTTATCTGATTTTTACCAAATTAGGTACTCATATATTATATAAAATAGTTCTTTTAAAAAAATATATTTATGGGCTATACCCAAGTTTTAATTTTAGCTGTTTTTATGAATTCAAACTAGTTATTTTTACCTTTATTAAGAGAGAATTTGTATCTGTCCTATTATTATTGTACAAATTTATTCATTCACGATACATTAAAACATGTTTTTAATGTAGATTTAATATGGAACAGTATAAATTACCTTTAACAGTAACATATACATTAGCTGTGTGTTTTGAATTATAATTGGATACCAACAAATCGTTTTGTCTCTCAGTCAACTTCTCAATTCTACTGTATTATCTTCATTGTCAGTTAAGAAAAACAATTAAATTTTAATTGTGTAGACCAAAGCTTTATATCATTATTATAACAACTTTTTTTTTACTTATAAATACAAATGAGAAATATACTTTTTTTAAATTTGAATCGTATTATTTAGAATAATAATTTATTAAAAAGTTTGACATTTAGTACATTTTTTAAAAGTAATGAATCTTTTTTAAAAAAATAATCATATGATTCTGTTAATTGTCATATGTGAATAATCTATTTGTATATATTTCTAATATTGTATTAGTTTCATTTGATTCTGAACAAGTAATATTATTTTTTTAAACCATATGACTTTGTGAATGATCAGGATATAATTCTTTGTTAATGGGTCTTGTAGTTGTTTTTTATAGTTTAGTGCATGCTTGATGTGTTGCTTCATTGGTGTTTGCATTCTGTTCTTCTAATGTGTTTTGTAATGCTTATCTATTATGTATATAAACTAAACTGGAAATTTAAAATTCTGATCTTATTTATTAGGTTATGGTTTTAATTTTATTCTAAATATAATTTTACTTTGTGGGCTTTTGACAGTACATTTTTTACATGTAGATTTGTATGAAGTTTATAGGGTCAACTCTATTATCCTTAATCGAGTAATTGACATTCCGGAATAACCGAAACAGAAATGAAAACATTTTAAATAAATAATTGTAATATGTAAAATATGTTTAGTAATGAAAGTCAACAAGATTTTGAAAAACCAGAGATGAATGGTCATGCTAAATGTCGGGGGGGGGGGGGTAAAGAAAGTGAAAATGGTGAGGAGGGAGGAATAGCTGCACAAGTAGAACAGACAATGATCAGACTGTAGTGTTCATATAGATCGCACTGAACAGACTTCAGATTACATAGAATTATTATTTGAATATCTTAAGAGGAAGGATAATAATCTAATCTTCTGATTGACATATTAGTTTTGAGAAACATATTAAATGTATAAAAAAAAAAAGATTGACAAAATATTTCAAAAACAAGAGGCTCATTCAGGGCATTTAACAGTTAAGTCAAATTCCACAACTCTTTAAATGTTGCAAAAATGTACGATATTCAACTTCCAGTAGTGGAGGCCATGTTTCCAGTGGAAAAAAGAAATCATCGCTATATTTTTTACACAACTGTTTTGTGTAAATATAACTATGAAATTTAGAATGATGATGAAAAATTAAAATAATTTGCGGGCCCATCTATAAATCCCGCATTGATTGAAGTATTACATTTTTTAAGTAATTTTATTTTTATTGAAAATTTAATTTGTGAAAAATCTTTGCGACTTTACAATAATTTTTCTAGCGGAATATCAGGTGTTTAGTTCTGCTACAAAGTAATATATGCTATTTCGCTACAATCTACTGATGCCGCTCAATGCACTCAATATTTACAATAATGTGTTTTCCTGTCATTGTTTTGTCTATTCTTTTACGTTTTCACTTTTTTAATATACTGTACATACACAATTGTAGTATTTTTTCTCACTGAAAATTCTGTTATTTTGGTTTATTCAAAATTCCATACAACAATATTATTAAGGATAATCGAGTTGATTATGTAAATACATTTTTAGTCAATATCTAACAATAATTAGATTCAGTATTTTATTAATTGTAAAATAATGTTGATTTGTGTATATCAATAGATAGGATGTTTCATGATATCCACTAACAAGGCAAAAAAAAATTATTATGAGACAAATATGAAGGTTTATGATTAACACTCACCAACATACTAAACCAAATGTAAAAGAAAACTCTGATTCACAATTAAATTTAACAAACCAAATTTATTTTGACCACCACCGTTTTTGGATAGATGGTGTGAAATACTTTTGATTCATTAGGCTCCATTAGCTTTATTTATATATGTATGAAAAGAACTAAGTGTAATGTTGTGAACTGTTTTTTGCAATATTGCTTTGCTTGATGACCTTGATTGGAATGTGTTGCAGTTTATGTAAATTTGTAGATTTCAGGTTTCAAAATTTTGAATTTATTTTGGGGTTTGAAAATTAAGTATTGTAACAACTAATGTCAAATTTCAACTTATCACTTTAAAAAATATATATTTGTAATTTTATTGAAATTGGTCTATAAACGCAAAAATGTGCAATAGGGAAAACTGACACATTATCTTATAAATGGGTTCTCTGTAATAACTAAAAAAATTGTCTTTTTTTTTTTTTTTTTTTTTTTTTTTTTTTTTTTTTTTTTTTTTTTTTAGTTTAAAGAATTGGTTCCTCAACAAATTTAAAAACCTACTAATTAGTTTTGAATGCATGAGGCCAATAAGAGATTAAACTCCAACCACTGTAGCTTTTTTTTGGTAGTAAGAATCACACAGTCAAAGATTATTTGCCTTGGCCTTAAGGTCTCCAAATTTCCCCATATCCTGTATCATAAGACTACAAAGTTCTGTTAAAAGATTGTGGGTTTTCGTAGATTTCCTGTCATTTATTCATTAAACTCATACTATTTGAAGAGCTGAGTTCAAATTAAATATCGGTTTATCTAAATTCTGGTCACCAATGTAAAATAATGAATTATTTTTTTAAATCATTGAATTTTAATTTGGCATTAGTAACTAATAAAAAGTCATGTATTAGTCCATCAACTATTTCTCTTTATTTAGATTTTTTAAATGTATTCAGTTTAGTTGGTTGCGTTTTTGTTCTAATGTTCTGTAAATATATATGTTTTATGTTGTATATTGTATGTATGTGTAGTGAATGATGTTTGTTGCTTAATACATAAATTATAACTAATACAAAATCTACAAAACAAAAACTACTGATGGACATATGTAAATTATTCTATGTATTTGAACTAAACTAAGTGAAATAAATACAATTTACTCTCCCAGTCTGTTTAGAGAAAGTATTGTGATGAGATAAAATTGATGGTGAAATTTTCGTAGAAATTTCAGTTTTGAGGCCCCCAACCCTTCTCGAACCCAAAAAGTATTTTTACAAAATTATTAACTGTTTTTGTTCATAATTTGTAAATAACTCAAAAATGTTTGAATACATAGTACAGCAGTGCCTACTTCCACTAACATTTGTATTTTATATTTCTTTACTCTTGTCTCATAATTATTTTATACAATGGCAAGTATGTTTTCAATTCATCAATAGTAATATCATACCATTTTATGTCAGTTTTTAGTTGTATTCTACCGGGAGTGTTTAGCTGATTTTTAGTAAAGTTTCTGTTCAAATAATTTCATTGTCAATGAATTGCTTGAAGAAATCTAATTCGTTTGGATTTTGTCCCAATGCACACATGTACCACAGTGCAAGTACATTTTTACCAGGAAGACCTTGAAAATCGTTATGTTTTGGTCATTTGGTATATCTGTCTACCAATGGCCAATCATTGTCACAAAACTTATTATTTTTTGGACCTGATAATTTTCATTTTTTGCTTAAGCCTACAAAACTAGCATTTGCAGTATTCATTATGTTATTTCAATTGGAAAAATAGTACTAACACTACTGGCATTGAAAACAACAGGGTCAGCATGTTTATCAACATTAGGCCTAGAATCAAAATTAATGTTATTTTCAGTAGTTCTATCAACTAAAGTAGATTCCTGATCTAATATGGGACCTGAATTAGGGCTATAATTTACCTCTGCTTGGATCAGGAATAATATCTTCAGAAATGTTTTCCAAAGAAAACATCAAAGATCTTCCTCTCCTTCAAGGTTCATTTCTGAGTCATTTACAACTAAGTATTTTTAATTTTTTATGAGAATAGGGTATTATAATATGTTCTACACTTTTGTCACTATCACTTATATGCGATTCCATTTCAAAATCACTATGTAAATAAATAGTTATCAACTTCTGAATCACACAATACTTCATGCTCCATTTTCATTAGGACTAACAAAACAAAGCTGCAAACGTATAGTATTCGGCACTGGAGTAATCAATGTAAAAGATTTTGTATTGGTATAAAATCAGGCTGACATTACAAGAAAATTTAATACTTTGTTTCTAAAAGACCAGCTGAAGCAACACAAGTTATATCTAGCTGATTTATACGAAACTGCGTCAACACTAATAGCGTAAACATATAACACAAAACCAGCCGTTGGCTCAGCGTTTGGTCCAAAAATGCCACCACAAGTATACCTCTTGAGACTACTCAATCTCAATGGGTTAATGAACTCTTATACATTTTATAAAATGTTGTTTAAACGGAAAATTTGAAATCCCAAATGACACATAGTGGTTACTATCTCTCTAAAAATGTTGGGAGTTATCAATAAAAAACCATGTACATCTTCAAAAACTTCATATATAAAAAAAAAAGTATTTTAATAATGTTATGGTTAAACTCAACCATATTATGTTTGTGTTTTGTGCACATTTCATCAATTACATTTCAAGAAATTTTCAAATAAAAAAAAAATTGGTACTGTAATTTTGGGAAATTGAACCTTTGGGAGGGTTTTTTAATGTTAGCTCCAGAACCATGGTTCCTTGGGAGGGGAAGGGTCAATATATATTTTTTAAAGATATAAGTTATGTTTGAGTAAAATTTGATGATAATCCTTACAGCTAATTGTGGTATCAACATTTATTTTGTTTATAACATGTCGCCAAATTTTAAGTTGGAATTATATGTTATTGCATACATAGTTGAGAACCAAAAACGCATTGGGTTAAATCTTTTTTTTTTTAAATTGGTGTTGATAAATATTTTGTAAAAATAATTTTTTTGGGATAATGAAGGTCCAAAACGGATAATCCAAGAAAATTTCAACATCAGATTTTACATCACAGTATGTTCTATATGTATATAAAGAGTGAGAAAGTAAAAAAAAAAAAAAAACGTACCTCAACCATCATTATTAAAAAACTTGTTTTGTAACTTGCAAAGAATTCCTATAAACCTTTCATTCTTATATTAATATATTCAAGAAACCCTATGTCTATTTTTTCTGATTGTTTTCTTTATAAACAATTTATTCTATTGATTTTTTCTTTAAAAAACAATATTCATTTTGGTACTTTCTTTATATGTCTTTAGAATCTATCCTTTATTGTCATAAATATAATGCATTTTACTATAAGACAAAAAAGTCAGTTACGTTTAAAGTTAGTACTATTTAAAGATGAGTTTTAAAAATTGCACCTGTGTCTTTCTGTATAAAAATAGAAACAGGTTAACCTAAATCTTGGGTTTTGATCTTTTTAACAATTTAAGATAATTTTTAATTGCTTAGATATGTATTATCTAGATTGTTTGAGATTCAGAAATTGTCTTTTATCAATTATAAGAAATGGTAAACATTTTGTTGTTTATTTAAAATTTTGAAGATTATTGGAAGGAAATGGTGGGAAAAAACTTCTTCTTTTTTTTTTTTTTTTTTTTTTTTTTTTTTTTTTTTTTTTTTAATTGATTTCTAAACAATGTTCATTTTAATTTTGTTATTAGGAAAATCATGGGGATAAAACTCTGAATATGTACAAAATTATATTTATTAAAACTAGTCATTTTTGTTAGAAAAGGTAGTTATTATAAAGATATATATGTATATTTGTTATTGTTTTGCATATTTGTTTTTATGAATATGTGGATAGGAAATTTATGAATGTATGGTGAATTTAGTGTGTTGAAATCTATAGTTTTTAATTTGTGCCCTAACCTTTTTTAATTAGTTTAAAAAGATATTCCACAGTATTAAAGGTAAAACAACAATATGTACCTAGCATACTCATGCTAGGGTTTAATGGTTCTCTTTAATTCAGTTCCAGTTGACAGGCAGCCTTAATAATTGTACTCCAATTTTATACAAGGACTCCTTTTAACACTTTCGTCAAACCTTGACTTTAGATCTCTGCTATCACACTGAGTAAATTAATTTGTGATTCTTTTTTACTTTCTCATAGAGGCCTATACATATAATAAAGAAAGTTATGTGATGCGTCAAAAATAATGTCCCATTTCAAGTCCCCTGAGTTCAAAAAGCTGTTTTTGAATATCTGTCTGCCACGTTATCTGTGCATGTGTTCTACGCTCCAAAGCACATGAACCGATTTTAATTAAATTTGGTATTTGAGCATATATATTGGGAGGATTTTTTTCTCTCTAACTTAAAATTTGAGGGTAGCTGCTATACAAATATACACAAAATTATGATTTTCTCCAAGCTCCTAGCGATTTTATAAAATTTTGCTTAAGTGTAGCTTCTAAGGACCCAAACTCATTGTATTGGTCGACGTTCCTTATAAAATGCTGTTTCGTAAGTTATTAGTCAAAAACCAATAAATCGACCATGAGGTCATTATGAAATATCCAAACCTGTGTGCAGCAAAATCTAAGTAAACAAATATTATGGTACAGAAATTTGACAAAAAAAACTTTTATCATTAAAATCTCAATTTCAATCAAACCTTAAGTTCAATTTTATTCAAATCTGATTTATGCCGAGGACTCGTTTATAGCGCAAGCAAAACAAGTTTAGGCCGTATTTCAATATTAACACTCTTAGGGAAACATGAAATCTGTGACGCTAAAGGAAACGCCCGGTCTCTGGGACCTCTATGTAGTTTTATCACAGTTTTCAATTGTCTACTAGGATGAAATGTATTGGTTCATAAAAAAATGGCAAAATAAAACAATTTTATCTATTTAACTGTTTATTTTTATTATATAATACATATTTTTGTATAACTGAACAATATTTATGGATAGTGAAGTCAGAAATGTTAATGAAATTAATAGTCTACACGTTTGATATAGAAAATCACTTAAAGGTGTATTATTGACGAAAAAAATATATAACATATATATATATATATATACATTTAATGTATTAAAATAATAGCTAGGTGATATAAAACTATTTAAAAAAAATCATTTGTTCAACACTTATCAAGAACACACAGGAAAACAGCCCGTCTGACAGACCGCTAGACTTTGAAAAAACAATACGTCACGACTGTGTGGGTCACAGAGAGAAACTAAAATCAAGGTCAACCGGTTCAGGAGGGGGTAGGGGGAAGGTACTGCTTTTGTCATCCGCCGGGCCGAAACAGTTCTGCCACTACAATAAAACAAAAATTCCCTTGGTGCTCGTCAGACCGATGTTTCCTTAAGAGTGTTAAATTTTTTTTCCAAAGATGGCGTCCATGGTTCATTTATACTTTTTGGCTAAAAAATTTCTGACGGACACTTTTGGTGACATAGTTTTTGTTTTTTTTTTTTGTTTTTTTTTTGGTTTTAGAGAAGTGTGGTTGAGAAAGTTTGTACAATCTTTTTTCAATGTTTATTAAACTTTAGCCTAATGACTAAATCTAAATAGGCTTCATATGTTTTTATCACTAAATATACCCTTAATGCTAGTGTCGGAAATTATCTACTGAAAGGCCTTGTAGTATTGTTCATATTGTTTCGGTCCTTTCAGTGAGCTCAGCTCTGTAGATGTTAAACTTAAAATTCTCTTTCACTCGGTTTCTGTGCTCTCAACTTGATGGGTTGAAGTTTTTGCTAAATAAATTGATATTCTCTTACAATAATTTATCAAATGTAAACATTTGTTGATTCCATTATGAACCCAGCACTGGTTAAAATTGTTTTTCAATGTCAATTAGATGAATTGTTGTCCATATGTTATACATAATGATACAAAATGGTGATAATGTAATTCTTCTTATTAATTAAATTAATGTTTCTTCTTATTAAATTATTTTCTCTCTTAAAATGAAAATATTTTTCATTGGGACAAAACCGGACATAGCCTGGCTCTTAACCCTATGATTTCATAACCCTCTACTATAAAAGATTCATAAAACAGATGAATACAATTTCAGATAAAATGTTCATAACTCTGTTGACAATATTTATATATAAATAATGTTTAAAATTCACACAAAAGTAAAATTCAATGGTAATTACAAGGTATATGAAATATTATTATGATAATCTACATTTCTTCTAGGACATACATAATTAATTAATTGGGGTGCATTCTTAGCATTGTCTTAACTTCTGCTGATGCTTTTAGTATGAACTCCATTTCTATAAACTGTTCACATGCTCTGTACAGCTATATGCATACTAACTTTATAAAAATCATAAAATACCTAAAATAAATTCCATATATATAAGACTCACCAACCTAGGCTGTAATGTGTTTAATATTAATATGGATCCAGAAATTTAGTCTAAAACAGTTATTTGCATTACTTTTTCCTAAACCAATTGTAGGCACTTGTCTGAATTGCTTTTGTTGACAAAGACTTCACTATACAACTTTGTTACATCTATACAAGAAAATTACAGCTCCTATTTGTTTACAGTACTCAGTAGAAGATATCTAATGTGATCAGTTGTTTATTGCGGTGGGTTCTTATTTTGTTTTATGATCAGTTGTATAATTTTATGTTGCCCTATATATGTAATCTTTGTTACATTATATAATTAAATGTTAAGGTTTAATTTTTTGTCATTTTATTTAACTTTCTGTTCATAATTAGAACAAGTTTGAATATGCCATGAAACACTACTGGTTTTCGATTCTTGATGAAATAGGTTAGGTTAGATTGGATTGGATTTCCTGGATCAAGGGTAAGATATAAAAACATATAATTTGTAAAGTTTGTCAGATAGACAATTTTTAAACAGTGCTGGGTTTATAATGGAACCTAACCGAGGGGCCACGCCTGTGAAGAAAAACTTTTGAAAACTGTGTGATGCTTGCTGCAACCTTCTCTTGCTTGGGGCTGTAGAACATTTTAAGTATAAATTACACAGGGTAAGTATGATAATTACTTACAAAATTTGATCCCTTCACGTTTCATAGCATTTAAGGTATTTGAAAGACATTTTCGACAAGGCATTCACCTATATTTGTTTGCATATATAAACTACAAGAGTAGTTTCAAAAATTAAAATACAAATTTAAAATTTGGTATGGTGAACTCTTGTTTTTTTTTTTGTAATTTTACGCGTAATGGTATTAACACCAACTTTACAATGACAAATTTGAAAATAGAATAATGAAAACATATATAGACCGTTGTCTTGATCTCAAGTTTATTCTGATGTAGATCAACTCTTAGTTGACCCTTGAGGCCTAGGACACATGACACAAAACTAGGTTATTGTCAAAATTGTATTTTGAACCATTTACCTTCCAAGAATATTTGATATATGTATTTACTTACTCATTTTATTGTGGTGTTGAAATTGTCAAATATAGACTAACAATTTAATATTTAAAAATAACCATTTGCATAATATTATAGTTTAATGTAATAATAATTTAACTTCAAATACATGAGTAATACAAAGTTGAACAGTTATTTTGCAGGGGTAATGTATTGAGCTTGGACTTTCATTTTGATGAGGTTCGGTAATTTTCCAAAATAATTTACCATATTCATATAATTACAATGACTATCGGAACAGATTCACTAACGCAGATGTAGCGAATTTAGGTTTTTCCACGTATATATAATTTTGAAGTCCTACAGGTTCAAGAATATAGGCTGTTTAATATGTTTAGAACTGTGAAGTTGGTCAGTACAGTCACAATTCTTAGAGTAGCTATATGTATAATATTAGACATTCAATAAATCTGTGCAAAGGTTGCTTTGATAACAGGGCAGAATAAGGACCACGATAGTACAGTTTCAATAAATATATGTTGGTTAAGAAAGAGATTTATAGATTTTGTACATAACTAAATGAAATATATTTTTCTTGAGAAAATTGAACCCTTTTACAACTTGTAACTTTATTAAGAAATGAAACAATGGAGATTATTATCGGCAACATGTTGAACTTCTGGGAACTCAGGTTAAAGGATAGTCTCTCAAAGTCAAGTTATGTTTCGTTCTCTTCATGTGTTACAGATGAACAAGATGAACATTCAAAGATTGAGGAACTGCACAAACGGAGGAATTTTCTTGCTTCATACTGCAAACTTATCGTCTACAGCATGATGCCTACATCTTGTGCAGCAGATGTTTTTAAGCATTATGTTAAGGTAGAGCATACTTGTTCTTAGTTATTGATTTTATTCTAATTTTCTATTTATCATTTTAATTCAGTTTATTAACTAACAGAGGACTGATTAATTTGTCATAAATGTACCCTCTCCCTTCTTTTTCTTTCATCCCCCCTCCTTCCCAGACTCTCTCTTCTTTCTCATTAAAAAATATAGAGGTAATATTAATCAAATATGTCTTAGAAATTAATGAACAGTAAAACGTACATGTAACATAGTGATGGCAGCAAAATACTGTACAGTGGAAAAATGTAAGAAAATGGGTGGGTCAATTATGTCATTTTTTTCTCCACCTTCTATTTCGGAAGAACATGATTATCAATAATGAGTCTGTAATTCACCGGGTGTAATATTATTTGAGTAACTATAGCAACCGTGTTGAAAGTGGGATAATCGTAACCCATTTATGAATTAGACGTCATATTCGATATAGGCTATGTCTATATTGGACGATATACACTGCATACATCCTGGTTCTCAAGATCTGTTTTAAGACTAAGATTGATGAACTGATCTATTATGAAAGCTTATTTTTTTTTTTTTTTTCTTGTTTAAATATATCACAAGATCTTTATCTTTTTTACAAAAATGATTTTAAATCTGTTTGTTGTATAATAATTACAAACGTTAATAATCAAATAATTTTTTATTCCGTAATCTAATTAGTGTCATTAGTTTATCAATAAAGCTGTCCATAGATTTAATAAAATAAATGAGTTCAATTCACATATGTGATTATATAACTGTTTTCATATTTTTTATATTATTTAGATGAAGATTATTTAAAAATTATATGATTTTCTGTTTTAATTCAGGATATCATTATTAATTTATAATAAGGTTTAGATTGAGATAATGAAGAGATCAGTCGTTATGTATTATAACAAATCATATAATCTAACGTAATTCTTTTAATAGGTAAAATTATTTTTGTTATTATTACTCGTGATTAACATAACTCTAATTGATCTCATATGAATCTCTAGTTGATCAGAGATTAAGCTCTGTGGTGATTATTGATTAGGGAACTGGCTGTTTAAGGTATTGAATTTATATTAAAATGATGAGAAAGTTGCAGATACCTTTATGTGGAGCCATGGACGTAAATACTTACATAGCAAGTCATTGGTTTCTATCTTATTTCTATAAACGAGTTCCCATGTGCTTATTAACATTGTTCTCTTAGAAAGTTATTAAGAATATTAGATGAATCAGAAAGACTAAATAATTTGTTAAAAAGCCTAAATTATATGGATAAACAACAGATATTTAAATCAAAACCTATATTATTTTAATAAGAATATCTGAGTAAATGTTTTATTTTTTAATTTTCTTCTTTTTTTATTCATTGAATGTTGAGTCACATTTTCTAACCACCTTGACATTTAGATTGCAGGCGCCTCAGGTGTTACATATTCTATAATACAATTTTTTAACTTGGTTTTTGTTTTATTTTATTTCTCTAATCATGACATTCGATTAACGTAAACTTCTTTTTACAAAACAAAGGATCACTAACATCAGTAGAAAAATTATGGTTAAAAAACAGTTTAAAAAATATATAAAAAGTGCCCAAGAGCAGGTTTAAAAGTAATTCTAGGCTAACAAAAGAATTATTAAAATTGTGTTATTTGTTTTCAGTCATATAACGATTATGGTGACATAATAAAAACAACATTAGGAAAAGCCAGAGAAATAAACAAAACCAACTGTGCTCGTACTATGGTGGTCAGTCTGACGTCTCTGTTCAAAGAATTACAGAGAGACGTGGGACATATACGTATCAACAGGCAGCTTGAAGAATTTAGCAGTCTTAAGGTAACTTCTGAATAATTATTTGAATTTGATTTGTACAATCTCAGTAATCAAATGTATATGATGCAGAATGCATTTTCAGCAGTTACTATTATTTTAGTGTTTTTGTTTTTTTCCTCTAAAACAGTTTATGACTTGACGAAAATGTCTTCAAGACGGAATGTGGTCTCACCTCAACAGATATTAGTGCCAGTTTGGTGAACAATATTACCAAATTCAGATACTTTTAGGATTTTAAATTATTATTCCTAATAAAACTCCAATATTCGTTATAAAAATGAATGATTTTGAATTTATATTTACACTCTTTGTTTTGTATAAGAAATAGAATAGAGACCCACTTTTTATCTCAAATCTCATTATAATGTGATTTTCTAGACAAATCTTCAGGACAGAATGGAAGAAGAGATAAGGAAAGAGTGGTCTTATTCCAAACCAAAGCAGAAATGAAATAGGAACATCCTTTTCCTGTTCTGTTAGCTTGACCCTGTCTCATGAGTCTAGTGAGACTAACAGTGATTGAGATACCCCTCTCAGAAGTCTGCCCCATACTTTATTTTAGAATCCCCATCAGAGGGGGATCACTATGACTCGTTTTAGAAATCAGCTGATCAACTCATGATGTAGTTATATCTAAGCAAGTCTATATATATTAATCCTCAAGAAAACTGGAGGATAAAAATACATATATTTATATTGACAAGTCAGGCGGCTTTGAAAGCCTTTGATTCTATCAAATTCAGATCAAAGTTTGTCTGGAATTGTTTCAGAATCATATCACTGCTTAGTGGGAATGAATGTTGACTAATAAAGTATCCGCAACACTCTCTAATAGGACAAGCCGTTCTATGACCTATCTGAGATGCTGCATAATACAAGTTATCATCACTTGGAGTCAGAAAGAGCAAAAGAGAAGGTGGAGGAATATCTTAGGTCTAAAGATGAGTTAGCCCTCACTTTACATGCTCTCTAAGCAAACTGCATCAAATTTTCTCTCATAGGGTTCTATCACAAAAGAAAACATTGATGTGCATATTCTCTGGAGAACTTCTATGCAGATAATGTGGCCTGCAAGGGGAAAAGTCCAATAACCTTTGATCTTTGACAAAGGGGAAAACAGTCTTAAGTTCCCCTTGTCAGGATGATTCTGAAGTTTCGGGAATAACGAGGGGCATCAAACCACCTCGCAATTGTAGAAGATGAAACATAAAACCAAGTGTAGGAATGCTCATGATTTATTATGAGAGTAAAATACCCCAATACCATATACTCATATACCATGACCACCTTCCTTCGTGGGAGTGGTGGCTCCACAGTTGTTGCCAGAGACACTAAGATCTATTGTATGAGAAAGGAGAGTTGAGTATTATATCCAAATATAACCACAAAACTGTAATACTTTAAAAAATAATTCTTGTTTCTAGAGCTAATATTTTGAATAAGAATATTTAACTTTAGATTACAATATAAAATTTGCACAGGTATTGTTTAACTTATTGTGTAACTAATGACACAAAATGAACTGTGTTTAGGAACTAGCTAAAAGGTTTGCCTTGTCTTTTGGACTAGATGCAATAAAGAATCGTGAAGCCATTACAGCATTGCACAGAGAAGGCATTTTGTTTGCTGTTAGCACAGGAGAGTTTGTTGAAGATCCTACAGGACCTCCTGCTAACCTTCCTTTCCTTGAAATCCTTACAGAATTCACAAACAAATTGCTGAAACAAGACAAACGAATAGTGTAAGTAATTGACTAGTAAATCATATTTAATGATGTGTATTTTTCATTTCTTTTTTGTTCTTTTTTAACTCAACTGCTGTAAACGTGTTAACGTTTCCATAACATACTATCCGTAATATGCTGTAGACACATTGATGGATTTTGTGCCTTTTATTGAAACTTTTGTGCTTATGGCATTTTAGCGAATATTGGCATTGCAAAAAATATACCTGTATAAATCAGAAGACATGTACAAGCTTTATTTTCAGATTTCTAAATAGAATTATCCTCTAGGGCCATTTTGAAATTCTAGCGCCATATGGCGCTGTCAGCTCCTGGCGTCCTCCTCCGTCTGGTAGCAGCATCGACGATGCATTCTTAGTTAATTGTGTTTGTTGTCACACACTTTTAATAATGTCTGTAATCTTATACTAAATTTAAAAATAAATGTAAGTTCATAAAAAATGTAGAAATATAATATACTATTTACAAGGATCCGAGCGTTTTCTTTTTTTTACCAAGTCTTGGTTCAACAACTGAAAGCGTGTGCTCACCAGCAGGCAAGGCAATGCTAGATGTCGCTCTTCTCGTTTTGGTAACAGAGCTTCCAATATGTTGGACCATCTGAGTGTTTTCATTCTACTAGGTAACATGCCATCATCATATCTGCCCTATCGACACCTTTCATGAAACTGTTGTATTTCACAATTGGAAGCGAATCTCTCGAACTTCTTACCTTTTGTTGATTGATTCAGCCATTACATTTTCATGTTTGGTGAAAAGATAAGAAACTGCAGTACTTCCTTATCTTTCCATTTGCCAATACAGACACCTTCGGTGTATCTTGCGATTGTCCCCCCCTTCTTCAATACTACAGATTTCACATCATCGGGATTGTGTTTACAATCCAATCTTAATATTCCAAGTACAGTAGGTGTTTCTAGCGAGTAACTTAGACGCTAAGTAAAACGAATTGTAATAGTTGTCCATATAAAGGCTATGGCCAACTCCGAGTTTTGTTTCCAACAACTTCAACATGATGTTGGATGCGTGACTTTTGCCCCCTAGATCGTCCAAGACACCACAATACAACAAAAAAAAATAACATCAAGCCATGGGGGTCGCTCAATATGTATAGTTTGATGCCATATTTATGTTTCTTCCCTTTGATATATTGCCTAAAAAGATTGCGTCCAAGCCAGAGGACCATGGATTCATCTAGGGACAGTTCTTTCTGGGGATAATAAATATTTTCCATTTTGTTGTTAAAATAATCAAAAATATTTTGGTGATTCTATCATTTGGGTAGTTCTTTTGTCTTGAAAATTTAGGCATCGTAAATATTCAAAAATCTATCTTGACTCATGTATGTTGAGAAACACAGTGAAAATAGCCAATGTGTTTTCCAATAATGGTTCAATCTATTTAGTTTTACTCTATCAGTATGGATGAAGAGACCCAAAAATGTTTTAAGTTCATGGACACTAATGTCTATCCATTGTTGAATGTGTGATTTAGATGTAAGACCGGGTGTAAACATGTAAAGCTTTTCGATTTGATAATTTCACAATATTCTTTAACATTACTTTATCCAAAAAAATATTGGAAAGATCTATCGGCCTACCTTGACCTGATAAAGGTACAAGAAAATTCTCTTCTCGTCTGAATTCAATTTGTTTTAGTCTACCTGTTTAGACCAAACAGGCAGATTGGCTTCATGATCAATTTTATCTTCGGACTCTGAAAGAAAAAGTACCTCATCAGTGTTGCTAGGTTTCTCCAAAGAGTTGTGAGAAATGTTAAAGTCCTCATCGTCACTGTCATGGTGCTGGCGATGCAACATTAGATGTAGGAGCTATGATTTGTAGTCAAAAAACACACTTATACTATTATACTCGTATATAAATAAATATGTGTGTAGTAACACAAAAATAGTTCCCCTCGCATACTGTAACTTAGATTTAGATTTAGATTTGAGATGGGGTGGAGACCCTCTTCGAGAAGGTCTCCCTGCACGTCAACCATCGGCTTATTGTGCCCCCTATGTGCCGTTCCTGATGTATTAGAACCCTGTTCCTCGAACGAGGTTCAGGATTTTTTCCACCAAGTACGTATCCTCTTCATCTCCCGGTTGCTGGATACCAAAGAGCTCCCTCCTTCTGCGCTCCAGCATCCCGCAATCGAATATGACGTGTCTTGCGGACTCCACGGCCTGCCCGCAGAGCCGACAGCTTTGGTCTCCTTCGAAGACTCCCACTGTTGCAAGATGTTTCCTGAACTGGCCATGTCCAGTGATGAGTCCTACAACTCTTTTAAGCTGTAGCCTGTCTAGCTTGATTAATGACTTCGTAAGGTAAGTACTGGGTCCTTTAATCAGCTGTTTGCTTTGTGTGAGCCCGGGAGTCCTGCGCCATCTCTGGCGTTGCTTTTCCTTGGCCCAGTTGTTAACTGCGCTTTTAGCCATGTTGCGGCTGATACAGCACATAGGTTCTGGCCCCATGAAGGGTGTGGATGCTCCTTTCTTGGCAAGGGTATCTGCCATCTCATTACCTTGGATGCCACGATGACCTGGCACCCATCTTAATTCCACCATGTTCCTTGTGGAGAGTTTCGTTAGTGTTGAGAGGCAGTCCTTCACCAATTTCGAAGTGATTAATACTGAGTCTAGCGCTTTTAGTGCTGCTTGACTGTCAGAAAGAATGAGGATTTGTCTGTCTCGGAGGCCTTTTGACAAACCCAAATGGGCACAAGCAGTGATAGCTAGTATCTCTGCTTGAAATACCGTACAGTGCATCCCAAGACTCACACTAATGTTAGTCCTTGGTGATGAGCTGTATACTCCATAACCTGAGTTACCTTCCATAAGTGACCCATCCGTGTACCAGACGAGAGTCCCTCTGGAAGAACCTGGTTTGTTGTTTCCTTCCCAGTCTTCCCGGTTACCTAAGGTTACCGTGAAGGGTCTGTTGAAGACATACTCAGTTTGCATTGCGTCTGGCGCCATGTCTAACACCGAGTTTTTAAGTACGGTGTCAACTATGTCAGAGTGTCCTGCTCCAGGCAAGCCCTTCCGCCACTCATTAACACACGTCAGTCTATAGGCGGATTTCCTTGCCTCTGACATTATGTAAATGTCGAGAGGCGGGAGTCCGAGAAGAACCTCCAGAGCAGCTGTTGGGCTGCTTCTGAAAGCTCCAGTTATGCACAAGCATGCAAGTCTTTGCAGGCTTGTTAGTTTGCTTCCTGCAGTGGTTTGGCATGACTTCTTCCACCAGACCACCGCTCCGTATGTAATTTGGGGTCTAATCACTGCTTCATATAGCCAAAGGGCTATGTGAGGCTTAAGTCCCCAGGTAGTAGCAATAAAGCGTCTGGCTGTCATTAGCGCCCATTTCGCCTTATGTATTAGGTTATCCAGATGTACGTTCCATGTCAGCTTTTGATCAAGGGTTACTCCAAGATATTTTGCCGACATGGACATATTTATCCGTGTGTTATCCATGGATATCCTATCCAGGGCTGTTAAGTTTCTCCTCCTAGTGAAGGGAACTATGGTGGTTTTGCTTGGGTTGACGTTGAGGCCTTCCCTTGCGCACCACAACTTCACCTGTCTCAGATTTCTAATCATGATATCCGAGACAGTGTAGTCGCTTTTTCCAATGACCAAGATTGCTATGTCATCTGCATAGCCTTGGATGTATGTTCCTGCTTGGCTAATTTCCGTAAGGAGATCGTCCACCACCATGCTCCACAATAGAGGTGATAGAACACCTCCCTGTGGGCAACCTCTAGTGGCAGTGACCTCCAGCGAACCACCAAGCAGGGAGCTTTGAATGCGTCTACTTGTTAGCATTGAGTGAACCCATCTTGTTACAGCCGGGTTCACCTCTCGCTCTTCCAGTCTGCGCACTATTGATCCAAATAAAGTATTGTCAAATGCACCTTCTATGTCCAAGAAGGCGCACAGTGCAATTTCCTTCCTTTCCAGTGTGTCCTCGATCCTGCCCACAAGATTATGTAGAGCAGACTCACAGGATTTACCAGGTTGGTAGGCATGTTGATTGCGATGAAGGGGTGTCCCTAAGAGCACCCCTTCCCTAATGTATCTCTCCACCAGCCTCTCCAATGTTTTCAACAGAAACGAGGATAGGCTGATAGGTCGATAAGCTTTGGCATCACAATAACTTGCTTTGCCACGCTTGGGAATAAACGTAACTCTGCTGACCCTCCACGCCTGCGGAATGTAGCCGTATGCTACGCTGGCTCTGGAAAGCTTGCAGATCAGTTGGATCAAGGCGTCAGGTCCTTCCTGCAATAGTGCAGGAAAGATTCCGTCTCCACCTGGTGATTTAAACGGGCTAAATTTATTTATTGCCCATTTTAATTTTGAAATAGTGACAATTTTTCTGGCTATCTTCCAGTCTGCCCGAGATGCCCTTGGCCAAGAGCTGTCCCCGGCTAGACTTAGACCGCCGTCCATATTGTCACTATTTATGCAACCAGGGAAGTGAGTTTCAAAAAGTAACTTGAGCGTCTCTTCCGCTGTTTTGGTATACTCTCCTGTTGGCTTCCGCAAGGTGCCTACAGGATTGTAAGGTTTAGAAGCCATAACTTGTTGCAGTCTTGCTGCCTCCTTCAGACTATTCACTTTTTGGGTGAATGCCTTCCAGGAATCAAGCTTGGCTTTTTTTATAGCTTTGCTGTATGTGGTGAGAGCTAAATGATACTCCCTCCACTCACCGCTCCGCTTAGAGGCATTGAAAAGCCTTCTTATTTGTTTCCTCATGCGACCGAGATCCTGTGACCACCATCTTGTGTTGGGTCTACCTGATCTCGTCCGCAGAGGACAGTTATCCTGATAGCAGTCCATGATGGCATCTCGAAGCGAGGATGCCACCCTGTCTACGTCCGGAAATGTTGCAATGTCTCCTTGCATGGACCCAAGTACCGTCGACAGTTGGTCCGAATAGGACCCCCAGTCTGTCGACCTCGGGTCTCGAAAGAGAGATTGGATGGTTGATGCCTCTAAATGAAACATTATATATTTGTGATCTGAGAGGGAGGCTTCTGTTGAAACATGCCAGTTCCCAATCAGTTTTGCAATATTTTCCGTACAAAAAGTAATGTCTATAACCTCGCTCCTGATTTTATTTGAGAAGGTCGGTGTATTTCCTACATTAACAATCTGTAAGTTATTAGACAAGAGAAAATCAAATAATGACTCACCCCTTGTATTAGTGTCAGTGCTGCCCCAGCCTAGGCGATGATGAGCGTTAGCATCACACCCCACCAGAAGCTGCTGCCGCCTGACAGTGGTTGACTCCACCAGGAGTTCCAGATCCCTAGATGGAGGAGGAGTTCTGACGTCATAGGGTAGGTAGACGGAGCTAAAGATTGGACCATCCTTTTCCTTCCCATTGCGCCAGTAAATCATCACCGTGGTGATGTCTCTAGAACTACTGTAACTAATATACCACTAAGATATCCGAAAACTGATGGCACCACTGAATAGCTCTGATCGTATGCAAAACACTGACCCGTCCACCAACCTAACCAAAGCGCTGCCATGCTGAGACTGAATGGAATTTTAGCCTACATCGAGCTTGCTCTGTTCGCAGTGTATTCCCGCCGAGCACCATATGGCACCACCAACAGCGCACATGTTAAGAAACCGATAATGTGTATTATTGGACTTATGACTATTTTTCACCAAATATACATAATTTTGACAATTATAATTATGGAATGATGTTATATAATAGTGACAAAAAATAGCATTGAGCTAAAATTTTTTGGATCATTGCTTATAGACAATTTAGTTACAGATTTAGTTATAGACTGTAGTTATAGATTCTGTGCATATACTGTTGTTGAAAATGTGCCATCAAATTTCTCTAGACTAAAATATTGAACAGAATTAGGAAACAATAAACTCATGGTATTTTTGGCAATTATCCTTATGATAAGGAATAAAAAAATTGCTTTGTTTGAATATTGGTCAAATGACTACCTATTAAGTCGTATTTCCTCCTATTCTGGACCTTATGTCTGGACCTATCAATTTTGAGTATGTTACATATCCATAACTCTGCAGAGTACCAAATGATAAATTGATAAAAATAAGATAACAAGTTGGATATCCTTTGAAAAAATTTCATAGGTTTTTATCCATTTAGGGATGTTTGCTTGGTGAAAGTTTAGTTTTGTTGCATCTCTGTTATTATTAGGAATTTTGGGAAAATGCCAATTTAAAAAAAGTCATATTTGACCAAAGAATAACTTTCCATTATAAAAATTGGGGTTACTAATTTAAAAAAAAATCAAGTCCCTTATTTTAATGAAATTTAGCACTTTTTTTCAAAATTGATTTCCATGTCATTTTAGAGCTTAGAAAAATAAGGGCAGTTACCCATTAAAACTTATTTGTACCCCTAAACGGTTGAAAAGTTAGCTATTATAACATTATAGGTGGGAATACGTTGTATGTAGGCCTATCAAATGTTTAATTTTCTGAACTTTAAATGCCTGTAATTCCTCAAAGGCTAGATTTAAAAAAAAAAAACCAAGAATAAAACATTTTAAAAATATTGTTTTACACCCATAAACCCATAAAATACAGGATGTTCCATAATATATTTAAAGTTGGCCGACATATTGAAAAAAATTAATGGATAAAAATTCATTGAAATGAAAGGAAGGTTCCCCATTTAACCCTGGAATTGGTGCATGTTAAAGGTTTTGTTTTCTTAAAAAATTCATAAAAAATATTATTTTTATACAAACCTAACTTATACGACATTAAAAACCTGTATCATCCAAAATCAATACCTTACCACCTTTTTCTAAGATATACAAAAGTTTTGTGTAGGCCTAATATTTGTGAATATATTTAGAAGGAAAAAAATAATAAATTTGTTACATTTCCAAAATTAAAAAAAATATTTTACGAAAAAAGGTAAATTGATCTTTTTTTTCTTCAAAAATTCACAAAAAATAGTAATATATATTTTATACATAACTTCTATAAATCATTATATTCAGAAAGGTGCATAGAATTTAGGATTTAGGTGTGTAGTGAAAAAAAAAAATGTTAGATGTAAAACATTTGGAGTTTTTATGTCAAATACCAAAAAATCGGAAAGTAGCGGAGGGAATAATTTCACAGAAATGGTAATGTACACCATACAAATAGATTTTTTGGAATTTTTTCAACTATTGCTAGAGATTTGTAATATATTTAGGGGAAAAAAGAAAAAAAATTTTACATTTTCAAAAATACAGAAATTGCTTTACGCAAAAAGGGAATTTGTTGAATTTATTTTCAAAAAATCATCAAAAATTGTAATTTTTATGGAAAACCAACTTCTATATATCATTATATTCAGAAAGGTTCATAGAATTTAGTAATGTAATGAAAAAAAAGTTTGAAAAATAATTTTGGAGTCAGTATGGCAAAGAACAAATATAACACAAAAATCTAAGGCTAAATTTCCAAAGTCCAATTGAGCATAGAAATATTTGTTTTACATTTTTTCCAAGTATTACAAAATTTTTCTAGTATAAATGTAAATAACTATTGGTTAAAAAAAAAAATCAAATTCTAAAATTTTCAAAATAAAAATAACATTTTCTCCTAAAAAGTGGTACTCGACAAGTGAGATTAGGTTTGAAACCTCGACAGTTTAACCCTAACTAGTAACAATCTAAAGCTAGGCCTAAGACAAAATCAATAGATTTCACTAAAACAATAAACTTTACAAAGAATAACACACATTTACACTTGTATAATCAAATAATACATTCCATATAAGAAAATTTGCTTTTAGGCCTAGGCTTGTAACTTTTCTAGAGGTTAGCCCAAATATAAACCATTCAAAAACTAGAACTTCACTCAAAAAAATAAACTGTAGAAATAAAAACACATATAGTGTAACTTGTATACACAATTTATTTACAATTTATATAGGTATACAAACAGAAATATATAATCCCAAAACAAAGCGCAACGCCTTTGCCACACCTTTCAGTGTCAATTTATGTCACACAGTTGCCTATGTTCCGAGTTTAAATAAAAGATCTTGAAAGGAACTGTAGGATATATCAAGTAATACCAACTTGTAGAATGAAATCTCCTCTACAGTATACTGTAAAGATCGGTTACAAAATATCGATTGAATAATCGATTATCTTATTTAGTAAAATACACCGAATGCTAAGTGAAATTCCTTCCCTTTGGTACTTCTTTGGTTAGACAGTAATATCTCGCGATCTATGACACACAGAACAATTTGTAAACTACGGATAGAAAGAGAAAGATGTGATCTATAGAACAGTGTTATAGTCGACCTGTTTGACAGAAAAATAGATTTGTTATATGGGAAAATATGACGTCACTTTTACTAAAAAACGCACAATTCAAATCTTTGATTTTACGCATAAAAATATGCAAACTTTACCATTTTTTTAAATATTATTTATAAGGTTTTGTGGTTTTTTTTTTCTTTTCTCATGATTATGCATCTACGGACCATTAGCTTTCCAACGGTATTTTATTTATCGCGATAGGACGATTCTAAGTTGGTGAAATGTTGAATTGCAAAATACGTGTTTTAATTGAACTATCCGTCATTCATCGTCCACGTACGTGGACAGTTACCAGATGGAGGGTTAAAGTACTCTATCATATTTATAATTCAAAAGTTAGTTGGGACACCCTATATATATATATATATATATATATATATATATATAATGTTGGAATATTACCCGTTTTATTTAACACATACTTCAAATAGCAATTAATTTTCTTGTTGTAGGCTGAATTATTTGGACAGACGCATTGCTGCAGGTATGCCTTCAAGTAGAGGAGAAGACTGGCAACCCTTATTGTTATATAGAAACAGTTTAGTTCATGGAGAGACTGATCAACCCCCAGTTACCTCTAAGCGGGCTTATTACAGGAAAAAGAAGGAATTAGGTATGAAATTCAATATAGAAAGCTTTCTATTATTTTTATGTTAATTATTTATTTACCAGGGCTGTTTGATAAGTCTATGACTTTCATAAGAGAGGGCATTCAAATTGAAAGTTTCTGTGTAAGAGAAAATTTTTGACAGTGGTAAAAATTAGGTGTTTTGTGTTTCTTTGCTGAAATTGAAAATCAGGAATTTCGTGTGTTGATAAAGCATGGGAAACCATTAAGGAAACTAAAGAAAAGAGTATTTATTATGTGCTCCATCGCATGAGTTGAATGCTTCACTGAAATTTATTGTGGTTGTACAAGTACAAATGTTACTGAGCGCAAAGAACATCCAAATGAAGTTGCAAATATTTGTTGGACAACTGTAAAAATACATGAGATAGCTAAGATGGTATACATGTGAGATAGACATGTTTTTAATATCCTACATGACCATTAAGAGTATAAGAAAGTTTTGATCAAGGTAAATGCCAGATTTTTTCGGAGTTGACCAAAAATTGAATTGTACAACCATTTCAAAGCAGTGTTATGTAACCCCCTATTATATAATATGTCTAGAAATTAAAAAACTGTCAAACAGTGTATTACTTTTGACAAACGTTCTCCAAAGCGGACAAAACAGTCATCAGCCCGTAAGATCATGACCACAATTTTCTACAATCTGGATATAGGAAAAACAATCACAGTATTATGCCTCTGTGAAATTGTTAGATCAATTTCACATTGAAGTGATGAAAAGGATTTCACTTGACGAAGAAAGAAATTCTCTTCTGCCACAACAATGGACTTGGTTCCCTTATCTACACTATCCTCCAGATTTTGGCGCTTGTAACTTATTTCGCATTGGAAACATAAAGAAAGGCTCAATGAAAAAAATATACCTCAAATGAAGAGGTATCGCTAAAAGAAACCCCTATGGTTGAGAAAGCATATCTTTCTAAAATTTAATGAAATTGGAAAATCATTGGACAAAGTGTATCTACATACAATTAACCATGAGAATTAAATAACTTGTGTAGGCTTAAAGTTTACCCTAGATCAAAATCTATTATACTTCGGCTTTTAAAACAAAATTTAATTGATTTAAATAGGACTACACAATATATTTTTATTAGTAGTTTATATTTAATAAAAGAAAAGTCTTATATTGGTGTAAACACTACAATTTAGTCATGAGTCATTTTATAGCAATCACACTTTTGTCATTTTTAAAGTTACAATTGTTTTTATATAACCTATGCACTTTTTGCTAAATGTTGAAAAGCTACAAATCATCTCGGATACAAAGTAATGTTATGGGGTTATCTTCTAAAAGTATTGTACGTACATCCCGCAATCAATTTAAAAAGATTGCAGGTATCATTGTACATAAACAACTAATGTAATAGGTGAGGAGTTGGCTTAAACTTGAAACAAGTAACATTTTAGAGGTAACACACGACACTACAGGAGAATAATAGCTGCTTCAACATATAGTATTTCCCTATCTCCAGTCTTTGTTATAAATCAAACTAAAAACATCTTGTCAAATGAGCTGTGACAGATAAAATATTAAATGTTCTGCTTTGTTTAATTTTTGCTAAATGTTCACCAACTAAGGATTTATTTGATAAATTGAAATTTTATTTTATTACAGATGATGATATGGGTGATGACTTAGATGAACTTGGATCTGATCCTGAATTCAGTCTTGGGTAAGCCAATGCATAAAATAATTTTAATTATTTTAGTTTTAGATTATGAGCTGATAGGAAGCTATTTCCATATTAAAAAAAAAAAGATTATATTTACCTGATCTAGAATCTACATATATCTCGGAAATGACTTTGATGCATTTTTTAAATTGTCAGAGAGATTTGGGTTTATAAGAGTGTTTGTATGTAAGAGGAGAGGTTTAAATTGAATTTCATCAAGAATTACATACTTGGCTCCCAAATAAACTACATTTCATTGATTTAAAAAAATCAAAATTAAATTATTTTCATGAAATTGGATTAAAAGTAAATGAATCAAAGAAACTTATTTTATAAAAAAATTGAAGAAAACTCTGAAATGAAAAAGTAAACTGTCTTTGATTTTGATTTCTACTGGAAAATATAACTGCATCAATAATTCTTGAATTCTACTTCAATCTTGTTATGTTTAGATATGCATAAATGCAACTCAGGCGCTTAATGTTCTTGCTTCCAAGAAATATGATTGTGGAGTTTTCATATTTTTGTTTCAGAAGCTTTTTAAAACCAAATCCATGAAATATGAATGTGTGTCTATTAATTTTATAAATTAGTTTTATTTCTATAGTCCAATTGGTTGGATGAATTTTAAAAATGCCTCCAACAGCATTTTTAAATTACATCCACATCATGTTTATTTTGTTTGTTGTTTTGTTGTAATGCCACTATTTTTTAAATTTGTATAAATAAACAGGATCGCTACTTCGTTATAAAATCATAGTTTGTTATCATTATTTCTATGTTCCTTCAATACTATTATATTCTAAAACCCGATTTTTTACTTTACCTGAAGGTATCTCTTTCTTTGCTTCCCGATCAAACACATTTTGTTAACCTAATGATAATTTTCCTTGTAAATATTTTTTTCCAGTTTAGATTTTTCTGATGTTTAAAATACAAAACTAAAACTGAACGTAAAGTGAAGAATGAACACTAAAATAATCTTAACTAATAAGAGCTTATTAACAGATTCACTTATTCAACATATTTATATTGGCATTAGATTACTGGTTTTCCATCCATTTAAGGTAATGGAATATTCTATTTATTATGGTTTTAAAGTTATTTGATAATTATGATTGTTCATAATTAATAAGGTTTAATTGGTCATTTGTCATCATTTATGTATATGAAAACTAATACACAATGTTTCGAGAGTATAAATCAACTCTCATTATAAAGTTTTAAAGTTCGTTTATACTTTCCTAAAAATAAACCCGTCTATATATTTATTCGGGACTTTACTTAAAAAATATCAATACTTTACATTTAGAGTGAAATGAATTTCTTAAAGGCACTATATAGTAATATGTGATATACTATATATCAACTATCCTTATTTTGTTCTTCTTTCCTCCTTAGTAATCTACCACCACTTGAGGAAAGCCTAAGGCAGAAGAAACGAAGAGGACGAATGCCAAGGTAATTCTTTTCATTTGAATTATTGTAGGTTTTTTTACTGAAAAATTGTTTGTTATTTATGAGTACAGTAGAACCTCTGTTAACCGGCCTATATCATAGTGTACTGGTTGGATGAGAGTTTCCGAAAATAAATTGTAATTGAAACACCAAAGCGGCGGCGATATCAAACGACTTTGTCGATAGCGGTATCCCATTGTCGGTGGCATAAAAACACCGCGGCATTGGCACCCGTCGGTATAGCAGACATACACCCACAAAAACGTTTGATGGGCCGCTTTTTTTCCACGAATCTTTTAGTATACATTATGGAAAATATAACATTTCTTTTCAGTTTTCTTCTTGTCTTTGACTGGTTATGATCTACGTACAGTATATACAGTAAATAAAAATGAGTGAGTTACAAAAACGGAAGCATGTGTTGGTTTCGTTTGAGACGCGGTTAAATGTGTCAAAAGACTTGACAGAGGGGAATCTGTAAAAAAGCTTTAATTTTTTCATGTTTGATGTATAATATACATAACATAATATATACGATACATTTCTGTAAAATAAAATGAGTTGCAATAACATCTTAATTGCATAATTCTTAGTGTACCTGATTAAATAAGCTTTCTTTGAAC
Organism: Aphrophora alni; assembly: GCA_963513935.1. Taxonomy (NCBI): domain Eukaryota; kingdom Metazoa; phylum Arthropoda; class Insecta; order Hemiptera; family Aphrophoridae; genus Aphrophora; species Aphrophora alni. The sequence continues at coordinate 101,013,670 of OY740770.1, read as the reverse complement.
GAAAACCGATATTTCACAGGAACCTCGGATTAACCGGCCAAACAGGCAACCGGTCCGGGTGTCAGTCCCGATTAGACCGGTTAAGAGGGGTTCTACTGTATTATGTTATAAACTTCCAATGATGATTGTGACAAACTTTCTTGGGAGGTTTATGCCTCCTATATTAAGTACTTTTATTTAACAGTAAATAAACAAAATGATAAAACTTTTCATACTTTAAAAACTAGTATTCTGGTATTTTTTTTAATCAAATAAAACATTGTGGGATACTATAATTTCTTACTACAAATCTCGCATCTCTAATTTATATTCAAGAAAGTTTTGTAATTCCGTTTTGGGAAACTATGTTATCTAAACATCGAATGCTCTATACTAGAGTGTCCAGTGACTGAAAATTCCTGGTAAAGCAGGAATTTAATATGTACTGAGGAAAAGTGGGAATTGTACGGGGATTTTGAAACTGTCCATAAAAAATAATTATAATTATACAGTTTTTCTTTTTTCAAATTATTTGAAAATTCTTTCACTAATTTGAAAGTCAAATTCTAGTATTTTTAAAAATTTTATGCAACGAAATCTAAAAATATTCGCAGACACAGCATTGATAACTTGCAATATTCTCTCTCCCCTCCAAACTAGTGAACTGGCACCCTTCTACATTGTCTTGCGTTAGTTTTTTGATTTTATTAAGTGATGAAAGGGTGATACTTTTGGATTGTAGATTATAGTTTTGTCTTGGTCTACAAATATCAACAACAGGAGATGTATCAGTGCACTGAATACCTGTATTTAAACAGTTTTAGTATTCTAATCATCTCATTGTTAATATTAGTAAATACTGACAACTAACGATTTAGTTTTCTGATGTCATCGCATCGATTGATGCCCTCTTGTGTTGTTTGTTTATTTTTATGTCTGATTGAAAGAGGGAAATGTGACTGTGTTGTATTGTGTCATAGACAACAGATATCATCAGGAAATGTAGCTCTGCACTGAATTGTGTTTTAATAAGTCAATTCTTAATTAATAAACATAATTTTTGCCTGAAAGATTAACATGTATAATCTAAAAACAGAAAAAGATACAAATGTATATGGTTTTGAGTGTTACAGATAAAAATTACTTTAAAAAATATAGCTATGTACATAATTAATTATTTTATATCACCAAGAGTTCATGCATAAATTGAGTTTCTTGGGGAAAAAATTACTCCAATTTAAAGGAAAAGATAAAGTATATACAATAATAAAAACAAACATGATAATGTAATTTTTCCTATTCACAAGAACTGAAAGTCTGTTAGTGAAACTCCAGGCTCTTATATCCTCTGACTTTTTGTAATTTTTTCCTTGTTTAAAGACAATAAACTGGTCTGTCATCATTCCCTTATAAAAAATGGAAGAAAAAAACATGAAATAAACCTCTATGCTTAAATCTCTCAACTACTCAACACGGTTGGAAAAGAACAAGAATTGTTAGAGAGACCTGTAAGTGACCTGATAAAAATCAATAACACTTACAACTATAAACTTTTCCCTTTATATTTTAATATGTTATTTATTACTACAAACACCATTTAAAAAAAAAAAATGAAGGAAAAAAAATCCCATCGTCATTCCTATTCGTCGACAACTTATTTCTTTTTAATTTGTGTCTTTTCAAGACAAATGCGATTTTATAAAAAATATTTTTAACGATCACAAATCATGTAATGGAATTTAAATTGTTTATTCTCAAAAAAATTTAAGATGTATGTTTCATAATTAATTAAAAAAGATTCATTTAACATTGTTTCGATTGTAAGGGCAAGTAGGAAACTCCAAAAAAATCTTCGTTAAATTCAGCTTCATTTTAAAAAATTATTGTTAATTCAAAATTTTACACAGTTTTAAATAAGTTTTTAATTAAACAATATAATGTAATAGATATTGGGCTTAAATTTTAGATGTATATTTTTTTTTTTATGATAGAAGAACACTTTCTAGACATAGTCCGGGGGGGGGTCATGAATCTGTTGTTATTTCCTTTTGGAGAGAAACTTGAGAAAAAATAAAGAATATGCAAAAAGTAACCTTATTTTTCTCACAGGCATAAGAAGTCGGGGGGGGGGGGATGTAGCATATTAACAGACAACAGTCTAATGCCAAATATACATATGATATTGTTCATGTAAATATTTGTACACTTTTCTATTGAAACTGGAACAATTTTTTATTTACTAAGCTTAAATGTAAAATTACCATAGGTTATGTTTGTTACATGTTACCACATTGTTATTAAAAGTATGTACAATTAGGGGGTAAAAAATAGAGCATTTTTGTTAACACATTTATAGCTTTACAATAAATAAAAATGTTATAGTCATTACAAAATTAATCATGTTTTCTTAAAACACGACAGTTAAAATTATTTTGTAAGATATGGACTAACTCGAATTATATTTAAAAAAGATTATGTTCTCAATATGATTATGAACTATATATTTTATACCCCACAGGAGGTTGCAGATTAGTTGCACCTAATAAGAGGGGATTAGCGTCTCTCACTGTCCCCAGTCAAACACTCACAACACATCAACTATCATCCATATAGACATATACCCAGTTCACCTATATACATTTTCTTACTTTCACCTTTAGAGTTTTAACACGGGGGTGCAGACTATCTGCACCTATTAAGAGAGGTTTAGCGTCCCTCGGGGAACCTGAGCTATAAAGGGATGGTACAATAAAACATCTCCGAATATACACATACATACAACGCTCATATACTTTTACATTTTATAGAGGCTGTTACACTACTTGAATCGGTGGTGATACATAAACACATCCATATTTAGGGATTAGTTTTTGACCATGCAGAGCCATAGCGCATATGGGAGTGTTTACCAGAACAAAGCGTGACAACCTTTGATTCTGGTAACCTGATGTGAGCTTGCTCTGCTATAGTCGTTAGTCTACTAAGCCTTCAACACCTAACGTTTTAGTTTATGTTGCTATGGAGCTTGACCCTGAAACTTGAAAAATTAAAACTAATTTTTTTTTTAAACTAAAAATACCCTACCTGATGGTATTCCAAGCCAGGGAGGTGGAAAGAATAATACAGGTCCAAGCCCTTTTTAATTGTTAATTGTTATTGAATCAATTATTTCTACCGTAAACATAAAATAGGCCTAAAATAACTTGAATAGTGTGGTACAAAGGAACATTAACGGTGTGAGAAGTCACATTAAAGATCTTAAGGTTCCTGTACTAGATACATCCCCTTTAGTCTGCAAGAGAGTCACCTCCATAAAGTTCACTCCTTTATTGTGAGAGGTTTTCAGTTTTTAGAAATGAGTATGTCACTGCAAACAGAGATAAGGGTGTTGTATTAGAGTAGCAATACTTGCCCACAACTCCATTTAGTGTCTGGTCACTAAATTTGAGTGGTCCGTTCTAACTGACACCTACAGTAGTAATCACCCTCCTATTGTGCTTACTTTCTCTGACTTCTCTAATCATAATGATCGCCTTCCCAGGTGGATTTTGCACAAAGCGAAATCGAAAGATTATACCGAAGGCTTTGTATCACCTTATATTAATGATAATGTTCCAATTCGTAAAGCAGTACATTCATTTACAGAAGTGGACAACAACATTCTGAAGAAGTCGACAAGACCATTATGTTTACCAGTTCCTTGGTGGAACAATGAATGTAGTGGCACTCTCCTTTTACATAAAGCTCTTAGGAAGTTTAATTGCATACCTACATGTGAAAATGTTGAAAGTTATAAAATTCTACGAGCCAAAGCACGTTGAGTGTTTAGGCAAAGTAGGAAAGAATAGTAACATGGCACAATATCAAAACCACACCCATGTCAACGGTGTAGAAGAAGTGTTTTTGGCCCTCCTAGCTCTGTTCCCTTATTGAGACTTAAACAGGGGGATGGAGTTTTTACTACAAATAATTATGACATTGTTAATGTTTTGGGCTCATCATTTGTTAACTTTTCATTAACTGCTTCCTACAGTAATGCCTTTTGTTTACATAAAACTTCTCAAAAAACAACACCTTTTACACTGTAGGTCTGTTGGAAGAATCATAATTAAATATCCCATTTTCCTTACAGGAATTAGAGTCTGCTATGTTGTCGGGACGGGATTCCGCTCTAGGCCTTGACAATATAGTTAATTCTATGGTTAAACATCTCCCAATTTCAGGGAAGAGAACTCTCCTAAAAATAAACAATCTAATATTTTAATTTTTTTATTTTATTTCCCTCCAGAAACAATACAGATACAAAATATTAACACATCTATTACAGCTATTTTACACAATAGTAATCAGTGAGAGAGAAAAAAAGAGAAGAAAAAAATCAAACAATTTTTTTTTTTTTTTTTAATCTACAATAGACATTGACCTGTACCATATTTTCAAATATATACACTTATGCCCAATCATACTTACACACCTATACATAAAACTAATATACATAGCTTATAACTATAACATTTGCTTATCTAAACAAAGAGTAGTAAAAAAAACATTTACTTGAAGAGAAGATATAATATAGTTCAAAGGAAACCCCACATTACTCAGGAAGAGGAAAAAAACAAAGAAAAATACCCGGCTTCCCTAAAGGCATAGCCCGCTTTGGGGATAGCCACTCGTACATTTTGTGAAATAAAATATGACAGCAGTAAGACAAAATTAACCTAACGATGTATAGCTCCTAAAATAAAAATTATAATTTACAAAGAGTTTTCTTTATTTTTTCCCAAAAAATATCGGCGAGTGTTCTACACAAATATTAACAATATGCATTCACATATTCTTACTTTTCAAGAGAGAAAAAAAGTAAAAAACCAAATCATAATAATAAAATTGACACGTATTGTAAAACATCTGTAAGAGCAAATAATACATAAGGGTCACTATACTATTTCAATAACTATTAACTACATACATTAAACAAGTGCTCAAACCTCCTCCTGTTCAAAAAGCCAATTTCTCAATTTTCGTAAAAAAAAGAAGAAATTGAACTTCCACATTTGATGTGGCCAGGCAGAACATTAAATAATTTTGGCCCAAGGAAACAAAAAAAGTCTTCATAAAGTTTTAAAAGGTTTTGGCACTGCAAAATTTCCTGCACTTCTTAACTGTACCCTCCTCTGTTCAGACCTATCAGAAAGTTGCCGGTTTCCACTTTTTATAAAAATAACAAGTACTTTGTAAATGTACAAGTATCTTATAGGTAATATTCGTAAAGAGAGGAATGATGGCTTTGAATGTTCCAACCTACTGTTGTTTAGGATCATCCAGACAAACTGTTTCTGAATATTAATTATAGGTATTAGATTACGAATTGAAGTCCCTCCCCAACTATGCAAACCATACTCTATCCTACTCTGAACCTAAGATAAGTTAATTTTATTTAAATAACTCATCAATTTCCGTTTCATCATTTTTTCGAGTATTTTTGAAAGGGTTGAAACAAGGGATATTGGTCTATAATTATTACATACATTAATTAGTAGAGCCTTTTTTATGAATAGGAATCACTACGGCTTCTTTGAGTTGGTCAGGGAAAACGCCAGAACCAAAACAAAAATTAAAAACGTATAACAAGACATCGATAAATTTACAATAAGTAAGTTTTACCACAGTAGAGCTAACACCATCAATGCCTAGAGATTTTCTACTTTGTAAACAGTTAATCCCGCAATTAATATCTCTTTCTGAAATTGAGTCTAAAAACATGGAAGAAGCCTCACCACCTGCCACCAAAACAAGCTTCAAGATCGGGTGAAGCATAATATGAATCATTCTTATAACCTAGTTCACAGCCATTCTTTACAAACATACCACCTAACACTAAAAAAATTATTTTCTGAATTTCTCGGTAAAAAGTTTATTAGTCTTAAAATACCTTAACCTAATATTACCAACAATATCTTGTAGAAGAATTCTTTATTTTGTGGATATTTTCATCTTTGAAGTTGGTATACATCTAGTCACTTTATATTTATCAGTGAACTTTATGAACAAGTTATTGTGGCTTACAAACATGATAACTGTTTCATTAATAATGAATACATTTTCCTAGCAATTTCACTATAATTCCTCCTGATTCAAACACATATTTAAGATGTAAATAAGTTTGTTTACGTTCTTTTATAGATCAAATAAGTCTTACTTTAACTAAAAAGAATGTAAGAAGAGCACTGAAAACTTTTTAATGTAAAATAAAGTACTTTTAACAGACGTTGAGTTTATTGTCACGTCCGTAACAAACCAGTGTCACGTCCGTAACGTTTTATCAATTTTTTTATTGAAATATTACAGGTTTTTAAGATTGAACACTAATGTCTCTAAGAAGGTATTTATCTTAAGATAAGCTGACAAAAATTTAATTAATAAATTTCCCAAGAAATTAACAGACTTTTTAACAATTGTAACAGTATGTCAGAAGACAAGTGCTTTTCAAGTCACGTCCGTAACTCCAACTTAGTTTAACTATACATCAAAACCAATATGATCATTTTCAAATTTAGTGCAAAAATAGTATAAAAAATTACCTACCAGTTGAGCTTTAACAATTTACAAAATAAAATGAAGTTTTCTTTTTTTCCAAGTTGTAATGCATGTAACTGTCACGCCCGTAACAAAAGAATGGCTGTTCACAAGATATAATTATCATCCACAACAGACAAAAATATGTGTTAAACCTATCAGCCACTAACTCAGCATCATCTTGCAAATTACCACCCACTATCAAACTTATTTTATTATTGATAGACTCACTTTGACCAGTTATTTGTTTTAGAATAATCCATGTCATTTTGGAGTCCCTCTTGCAGTCTTCTAGAAGACCAAATTAATAATTACTTTTTATTTTACGTATATCATTGGGTAATTTATTACAATTTTTTTTTTTTTATTTTCCCAAAATCTGTCATTTTTAGGACATTTTATAAATTCAATCTCTTTTTCAATTGCCTTACAAATATCGCCAGTATTCCATGGTTTTAATTTTGTGAATTTCTTAGTATTATAACATACATATGTCGCTTTAGATCAGTCATGTCAAAGATATGGCCCGCGATCGCAATGTGTGATAGAAAGAAGAATCATGTATTTTAGAGCTTACAACTCGATTCCTCTACGGAAGTTTTAAAATGCGCACTATATATTTATAAGTAATTTCAAGGGCAGTGCATGCCGAGACAAGCGAGAGAGATAGACAGTAACGCCATCTCTTGGCAACAAGCGGAAATACCCTATTATTTTTGTTGAGTACAATAGAATCTTCCACGAGCTTTGAGTCTAGACTAGAACCTTCTTTATCGATATAAAAGGAGTGCGTTGGAGCAACGTGAGTCAGTTGAGTCGAGTAATCAAAGTGATACGGTCGGAGAAGGATTTCAGTTGCACTGCAAAGTAGTAATTGTGAAGGTATTGTGCATTTGTTTGTGTCGTGCGTGTGTGATATCCATAATGTTTTGTCGAGTTCCATAATTGTTACGATTGTGGCATAATGTCACAAAAACGTAAAGTTGATAGTGAGTGCAGAGTTTTTCAGTCTAAATGGGAAATTGCATATTTTTTCATAGAATGGAAAGGTAAACCACTGTGTTTGATTTGCAATCAAACCGTTGCTGTTTGTAAGGAGTTTAACTTGAAGAGACACTATGATACGAATCATAAATCAAAATTCGATTATTACATTGAAAAATAAGACTGAACACATTGTCATCTTTAAAATCTAAACTTCAAGGTCAACAATCAATGTTTATTAAAGCTAATACTGAGTGCAAAGATGCCCTGAAATCAAGTTTTATTATTGCATTAGAAATCGCGAAGATATCCTAAACCTTTCACTGATGGTGATTTTATTAAAGACTGTTGAAAGTTGCCGATGTTTCATTTCCATTTCAAAAGTCAATAATTCAAAATATTTCGCTGTCAAGAAACACTGTTGCTTCAAGAATAAATGATTTATCTCAAAATTTGGTTCTTCAACTGAAGGAGAAAATTAAGGAATTTACAAACTTTTCACTGGCTGTTGACGAGAGCACCGATACTGTTGATACAACGCAACTTGTGTTTTTATATGAGGCATTAACAGTAACTTTGAAATAACTGAATAACTATTAAAGTGCGTTCCATTGACAGGTACTACAACAGCAAATGATATTTATTCTGCAATTGAGCATTTGATAGCAGAATATGAACTCGACTGGAATATACTTAGCAGCACAACTACGGATGGCGCTCCTGCCATGGCTGGCAAACATTCGGGCGTTGTAAATAAATTACAACAGAAAACATCAGGGAATTTTGTGAAATTTCACTGTATAATTCATCAGGAATCATTGGCATCCAAACATTTAAAAATGGACCATGTCATGCAACCTATAATTAAAATAGTAAATTTACTGACTAAATCACCGACAGTTCAGGCAGTTTTTACAAGATTTGGACGAAAACTTTTCTGGTGTCCCTTATTTCACTGAACTTCGTTGGCTCAGTCGAGGAGTAGTTTTAGAAAGATTTTTTGCATTACGTGACCCTATTCAAGCTTTCATGTTAGAAAAAGGCAACCCAATTGATTATGACAATGACTGGTGGGTTGATTGTGCCTTTTTGGTAGATATGAATAAACACTTGATTGATCTGAATGTAAAGTTACAGGGTAAAAATCTGATTGTCACTCAAATGTATTCATGTATTCAAGCCTTTGAAACAAAGTTGAGGCTGTGGGAAAATCAGTTAAAAAATCAAACTTTGGATTATTTCCCTCATTTAATATATTGTGTTTGTTTTTTCATTAAAACGGAGATCTACCAAGTACCTTCGGTCCAATAGTGTAAATCGTATAATGATTATAAACATTTTTTTAAACAACCTAAGACAATTACTGTGGAAGAGTTTGTCCAGCACTGCTGACATGGTTATAGGGATCCTCTTTGTTTCAAATTGTTATTGTTATTATAGTGCATAAATATTGTTATATAATATTTTTAGATTTCTACAAGATTATTAAAATTGAGAGTTATTTTGCATCCTGTAAGTCCTGCATTGTTTGTATCACACCTTGGATATGATATTTCAACATAAATACTAGTATAACAATGTTATCAAATAATCTTAATTTATAATTACTACAGTAGAACATGGATAATTTCAACACCTTTAATTCGAAGTTTTGGGCTGGTCCCTTGAACTTTATAATTACTTGTAAAAACATTCGAAATTAACTTCTTTAATTTGAAGTTTTTCTACCAACATTAGAAATAAAATCTTGTACTGTAAAAGAGATTGTATTTATTTTACAAAAAGCGACAGTACCTTCCAATAATTATACTTTACACTGAATAGGACACTGCCCTGCCGCTATTGTTCAAACACGTGTTCTAGTTCCAGGCGCAGTATCGCCTTCCGAGAATTCTCTAGGTAGTCTGCTCAGTCTTTGTCTGTTGTTACAGTATTGTCCCTCTGCTTGTCACACTCATCTGTGTTTTCAAAGTGATTGTTTGTGCAAGTAATCATAATGTCTTTGAGTAAACCACGTGTTCACAGTACAAGACAATAACATTTTGTGTTAAGGCAATTGCGTGAGTTTCGGCTGTACATTGAAGGACAAACCAATGTGAGTGAAGCTGTTTTTCATTCTCTAAACATACTTGAAGATTTTGCAAACCTTCAGACATTTCACAATACTTTGTCAAACTTTAATTTAGTGTATACGTTTGTGTATAAACCTACTGTATAACAGTACTGTGTATAATAAAGTTGCTTCATTAACTTTTGATTTGTGGAAATAAACATATACACTTTAATTATTATTTCAAGCATTTTGAGAACTTAAAACTTGAAAAATATTGTAACTTTTATAATTTGAATTTTTTGATAATTTGAATTTTTCCATTGGTACCTTCAGCTTTGAATTATCCAAGTTCTACTGTATAAAATTCCTCGTTTTATAGGACCATTGTAATCTTTTCATGTACATCCCATAACAAATTTACTGACATTACTATTACTTACTCTACTACTAAATATACTTTTCTACTTCCATACTTGTAGTATTTCATTTCAAAAAGATAGGAGACCAAACATGTGATTGATCACATTTACTCTTCTTTTTTTTTAAATGAAGTTAATCCCAGGCACAGATTCTTTGGAAGGATGTACTTAAATTAAAACACAGTCGTGATATCTGTTATCAGATAAGATACTTAATACTAACAACATTAATCAAACAACCTGAAATACATGTTCATACAAATAAATGTTTATAAAATAGTCTTATAAAATTCAACCAAATCAAAATAAATATTCAAGTCCCTTTATACAACCACTAATCTAAATTTCCCAAAATTCAACATATATAGATTATTCCTTAAATTATTGTAAGTTAATGTCTCGAAACCAAAACTTGAATCATAAACGTAAAGTTCATATAGTGACTTTATTCATTTACAAGAATATATAGTTAGTAATGTTAAAACTTAGCATGTGCTATACCATCACGCATTTACTAATTTATCAACTTACAATGGCAATTTAACCACTCCTGATTTAATGTTATTAAATTTGATTACTGAAACTTGGATATTCTCGTAGAATAATAACTTGTGCTATTATTCTAGGATCTTAAAATAATCGTCTCCAAATGTGATAATCTACCTTAACTAAGACAGAATGCATCGGTTGTAGTTTTTTCGAGAAGTGTCTGTCCGGCCTCTCGCCAAGGCTCGAATTCTACTTTTTCTACTTCTAATTCCTACTTTTTCTATCAACGAGCTGATTAGGCATGATCTAATTTGGAAGATTCTAGATGGTTTTCTCCTTAGTCAACAGAACTGATACAAATTCAGTAACAGGGTTGTAAGATAAACCTATTATTATTCCTTTTTATATAGAAATAATTACAGTTATGGTGATTTATATCTCTCGCTTTGAATATCTCACATCTTTATTCATATTAAGTTGTCAATCCAAAGTCCAATATTTCACCATTAATCCAACATAACCGCAAATGAACAGCTTTAATTTCTCGATGAGCACCGGGATTGTACTACTGGTTACTGATGACACAATCAGCAATTTAAAAACAATAAATGCAAAAATGTGAAACATTACACTATACATACTTGAGATTTCCAGGATGTGCAGATATGTATCGGAATTTTTTAAGTGAAATTGGTTGGACACTGTATATGCACGAATTTGTACGTGCCATCTGTGGTTAATAACAGAAATAAGTCCTAAGAAAATCTTTATTTCTCTGTTATTTTAAAATAATTTGTCAACAATAACTTGCTTACATAGAAGAACTGACTAGAAGGCATTTAATTATAGATTGACATTCTGCATCAAGTCATACCATAATAAATGTTATCTGTTACAATAAATATTAATTATTGTTAAGAAATTAAAATGGAATCTTATAAATTTACGACCAAAATATGAAGTATATCATAATTTAAATAAGATTTAATTTAAATTTGCCACATAATAAAAAATGATGATCATTTCATTAGCAGGTTAATTACTGCCTTATATCTTAATTCAAATAATTTAAAAATTAATAACAAATGAAAAAATTGCAACCTGACCAGGATTTGATCTTGAATCTCCAACTTTTACCAATGAAGCTCTATTAGAGCATTGTATCAGATGTCGATAGGACAAGATTTGTTCACTTTTCTTAGGTTATTGTGTTTTAAATTGCTTAAGATAATCAATACAGGTTATTTGCGTTTTCGTTTGCAAAGTAGTTGCTGCTCTAATTTAATTCTCTATTTGAAATTAATATTGATAATAATAGTTATTGATAATAATAGTGTATAATAATAATTATTATTTAATAGATATAATATTTAACAAATATTAGTTTTAAATATACTTCACTTGATCGTTATTACAGACTGGATGTGACCATAGCAAGAGGTCGAGGTGGTCGTCACCATGATCGTACACCGTCTCCAGTAATATCACCACCACTTCATGTCGATGATCCTAACTCCTCGCCATTACAAGAAATGGAACATATGACCATTACATCCCATCGACCTCAACGGCAGTGCGCTAGATTTGCTTTTAGTTATATGGAGAGATATTCAGATGATGAGATTTAGTTTTTATAATAGAAATAAGTAATTAAAATTTGTGTATATAGTCGTTTATTTTTATAATATAGTACAAAAATGGGTCAAGTACTTTGTATATAGTTTTTTCCTAGTGATTCTTATAGGTAAAAAAAATCTGTGCTCTTAGTTTTCGTTTTTATAACATTGTATTATCAGTGAAAAAGGAACATTTCTTCTATTAACTATAATCTGAATTTAATTAGAAAACTTGTTTCTACAAGCAAAGGTTGAATGAAATGTTATTTTAATCATATTTATATATATATTTTTTTAAATATTGATTGGTTAAAAATCAACTTTGTTTTATACGTATATGTGGAAAAAATGTCATCCTTACCACACTATTTTCAGTTAAATAAATTACATGATCAATTTGTAAATATTATATATTATACTATTTATACTAAAGACCTTAGGTACTTGGTGGTATTCCATTTTAAATAAATTAAAACAATAATTTTTTAGTATAAACCACGATATTACCATAATATTGTGGTTTATACTAAAAAAATGTTGTTTTAATTTATTATATATTTTGTATAATTGAAGATGTTAGATATAGTATATTTCATTACTAGGACCAAAAGTGAAGCCTTTCAATATAAGTTTAACAGCCGAGGCCGGAAAATGGGCGAGGATCGAAAAGCTTCTTTTGGTTCAAGTGATGAACTATATTTTTCGTTATACTGTAAATAATATAAGAAAACAATTTCACCAAAACTAAAATGTTATAACCTATTTACCTTCAAATCGATGGTAACAGCTGTTTTAACGGTTTTTTACAATCGAGAGTATCTGTTGCTCTTATAGATGCTTTACGATAATTAATTAATTTGTATAAATGAAGTAACAGCTGATGACCTCAACCTCATTGATGTTTTTAGGTCCTACGACTAAAAAGAACAAGTTTAGCATCTCAATGTATGTATTGAAAACAGCTGTTTTTGAAGCAATATGACGAAAAATATATTATGCCATTAGCCAGTATAAGTTTTTTCCCAACCTTCATGTTGCTTATTTACTGATTATTTTTAAATAAGAAATGGGAGATCAGATGTAGTGGTGCATGGAAGATGCTTTCCAAATATGATGCTCTTGGTCCAGAAAATAAACTAGAAATAGGTATTTATGTTTTTTCCTTAGGAATATGAAAACTATAGAAGGGAAACTATTAATATTTTTTTTCCAGGAATTATTATTTTTAACCAGCATTATTTTTACTACCACTATTAATTTATAAAATGTTCTTAACTTACTTAGGCATAACATCTTATAATTTAATTACCTATCTGATGATTGTAGTTAAACAAATGAAATATACATGAAAAAATTATTTATAAAATCAGATTTATTCTCTCTTTTTGGTGAGCTCAATTGGTTCACAAATACATATCCGAATTGAAATCTTACCGTTTTAGTTCTGTTTATTTAGTAATGGTGGTGCATCGGTTATTGGAAAAAAAAACCAACTAATTTAACATATACAGTAGAGTCCCCGCAAACTCAGCGTAATGTGGACCGGAAGTGTGCCGAGTTTGTGAAATGCCGAGTTATCGGGAATAAGGGCAAAAAATAAATTGTAATTTAAACCCAAAGCGGTGGCGATATCAAACGATTTTGTCAATAGTGGTATCCCATTGTCGGCAGTGTAAAAACACCGTGGCACCAAAGCGGCGGCGATATCAAACGACTTTGTCGATAGCGGTATCCCATTGTCGGCAGTGTAAAAACACCGCGGCGGCAATATCAAACGACTTTTACGATAGCGGTATTCCTATTGTCGGCGGCATAATAACACCGCGGCATTGGCACCCGTCAATATAGCAGACACATACACCTGCAAAAACGTTTGATGGGCCGCTTTTTTTCCACGAATCAATTTAGTATACATTATGGAATATATAACATTTCTTTTCAGTTTTCTTTGACAGGTACGCACAGTATATACAGTAAATAAAAATGAGCGAGTTACAAAAACGGAAGCGTGTGTTAATTTCGTTTGAGACGCGGTTAAATGTGTTTAAAAATACTTGACAGAGGGGAATCTGTAAAAAAGCTTTGTGACGAGTTTAACGTGGAAAAGTACCATCACGATTCGAGCGATCAAAGTTAATGCCCGTTTTTGGGATCTGCCGAACTTTTACGAACATCGCTGTTTTTAGAAATATATATTTTTTCCCGTCGGGGTCGCCGAGTAATCCGGACTGCCGGGTTATCGAGTGCCGAGTTTGCGAGACTCTACTGTAACAATATTAGGCCTAATATTACTATAAAAATCTCTAATCTATAAGCATGATAAAACTTACTGGCTAAATGGGTGATATTAGGTTGGTGAAATTATGGGGCGATTTGATGACACTGAATTGAATGTTCACTGATGATACAATTGAATTTTTTTTTTTGAGTTTATAAGG